>CAUYON010192165.1:0-17311 GCA_963573935.1 Arctocebus calabarensis
CTTGCTTGAGCCCAGGAATTGGTGGTTGCTGTGATCTGTTATGCAATTGCACTCTATCCAGTGTAACAGATTTAGGCTCTTTATAAAAAAAAAAAAAAAAAAAAAAAAAAAAAGCCAGGAAGGCTCGGCGCCTGTGGCTCAAGCGGCTAAGATGCCAGCCACATACACCTGAGCTGGTGGGTTCGCATCCAGCCAGGGTCCACCAAACAATGACAGCTACAACCAAAAAATGGCCGGCATTGTGGCGGGCGCCTGTAGTCCCAGCTGCTTGGGAGGCAGAGGCAGGAGACTCACTTGAGACCAGGAAGTAGAGGTTGCTGTGAGCTGGGATACCACAGTTCTCTATCCAGGGTGATAGCTTGAGGCTCTCTCTCAAAAACAAAAACGAACAAACAAAAATAGCCGGGCATTGTGGCGGGCGCCTGTAGTCCCAGCTACTTGGGAGGCTAAGGCAAGAGAATCTCCTATGCCCAAGAGTTGGAGGTTGCTGTGAGCTGTGACCCCAAAACACTCTACCAAGGGCAACATATTGAGACACTGTCCTGCCCCCCCCCCCCAAAAAATAGCTGGGCATTGTGGCAGGCACCTGTAGTCCCAGCTACTCAGGCGGCTGAGGCAACAGAATTGCTTGAGCCCAAGAGTTTGAGGTTGCTGTGAGCTGTGACACCATAGCACTTTACCAAGGGCAACATAGTGAAACTCTATCTCAAAATAAATAAATAAATTTAAAATATATATATATAAAACAAAATTTCATTCTACCATTCTTAGCTTAAACATGGTACCTTTATAAGCAGCAAAAAACATATAAAATGATGGCTCATTCATTAAATACTTTATTCCACCCTCGTCAAGAAGTTCTTGTGAAGATTATGTTAAAGATAAATCAGAATGATGGCTGGCATATATTAAGTGCACAGTAAGAAGGTAGTGTTATTAAATAATGCCTACCACATGATAGGCAGGTGGGATAGAGCAGTGAAAATAAAAACAAAGCTCCAGCCCTCAGGAAGCTTTATATTCTAAGATATAATGCAGAAAATAAACACTATATGATGTCTCTTGACAAAAAAATGGATGAAGAAAGGAAGACTATGATGGGGGAAGAGGTTCAGATAGGAAAAACAGGGGTGATTTACCCACATATTTAAGTTATTAAATGTAACACTCCCAACACAAATACAAAATGGAATGAGAACATTTCCTCTACTCTTTAACACTATTCCTATGAGTTCAACAACTTTGACTTAGCAGGCTGTGAACCTATTTCTATTTCTCCTCTCATAAATTCCAAAAACAGGTTCATTTAAATGGAAATGAGTAGCAGTGAAGTTCAGTGCAAAATACCAATTATGCCACCGATTTTTTTTGTATAAATAAAACATAAATTGAGAGATGTTAGTGTGATCTGAATAATCTTATCTATAAACGCCAAGTAAAAATGCAAAACCCACACACCAAAGCTAAAATTACTAAAGTTTCTAACAATGTGTTTCTGCAGCATTTTCTATTTATAAAAGTTAAATGTGCCGGGAAGGTGGCTCACGCCTATAATCCTAGCACTCTGGGAAGCCAATGCGGGTAGATTGTTTGAGCTCATGAGTTCGAGACCAGCTCTGGGCAAGACTCCATCTCTAAAAACTAGCCAGGCATTTTGGTGGGTGCTTGTAGTCCTAACTACTCAGGAGGCTGAGGCAAGAGGATTCCTTAAGCTCAAGAGTTTGAGTTTGCTGTGAGCTATGATGCCACTCTACCCAGGGGGACAAAGTGAGACTTTGTCTCAAAAAAGAAATTAAATGTGGTCAAGAACTTGGGTACAGCTTATTCTTGGGACTATGGCTGAAAAAAGAGAGAGAGGAAAAACACTAATAATCAAGCATAAATGAACATAAGTTGAACACTGCCCTTCCCGGCAAGAAGAGATGTGTAGACACTTAATTTACCCAGAGTCTCTAACTTCATTATCTGGAAATAGTGACAATTAACAGATGATCTTGCAGATTTATTAGAAATACTTGAAATAACATCTGTAAGGCACAATGCCTGATACCCAGTAGATAACTAATAACCAATAGATAGTAACTACTATTATCAAAATAGTATGCAATTGTTTCTGTTTATGATCTAAAGACTTTAACCAACTTCACAACAGAATATGTTTCAGGTCAGGCTTGGTGACTCATGCTTATAACCCTGACACTCTGGGAAGCACAGGCAGGAGCACTGCTTGACCTTAGGAGTTCAAGACCAATCTAAACAAGAGCAAAACTGTTTCTACTAAAAACAGAAAAAAATTAGCTGGGCATGGTGACAGGCATGTGTAGTCCCAGCCACTCAGAAGGCTGAGGCAAGAGAATCACTTGAGCCCAGAGTTTGAGGCTGCAGCGAGCTGTGAATGTACCACTGCACTATACCCAGCATGATAAAGACTCTATCCTCAGCTCGGCGCCTGTGGCTCAACGGGCTAAGGCACCAGCCACATACACCTGAGCTCGAATCCAGCCCGCTAAACAACATTGACAGCTGCAACCAAAAAATGGCCGGGCATTGTGGCGGGTGCCTATAATCCCAGTTACTTGGGAGGCAGAGGCAAGAGACTCACTTGAGCCCAGGAATTGGAGGCTGCTGTGAGCTGTGATGCCACAGCACTCTATCCAGGGTGACAGCTTGAGGCTCTGTCTCAAAAAAAAAAAAAAAAAAAGACTCTACCCTTTAAAAAAAGGGGAAGTATTTCAAACTACAAGGAAGCATAAAGACTAGCACAGATGAGTGGGCCAAGACTTAGAAGACACCTCCATAATAATCCAGAAGAGATCTCATTCTAGCAAAAGAAAACAGTGCATACAAAAATATGGCAAATACTAATAGTTCAAATTGCTTAAGAATTTTTAAAAGGAATGGAAGTACTGCTTGTATAAGGCATAACGAAGTTAAGTCTTACATGTGGGTAGGAGCTGTATGAAAGGGTGAGACTTCAGATAGAGTAAATATGGTAACTGAAAAAAGAGGTACTACTGAGTCTTGTTTCAATGAAGAAGGAAAGCAATATACATTAGATTTTTTGCCTATGCTCTAGAAATCTATGTAGTACCCTTAACTATAAATCAAAATTCTAAAGTCATCTCCCAATGCTGTTTTTTAATTTTATCAATAGCTGTCAAGTCTACAAATTTTAAAGAAACAAATATTATAAAATTTTACAAGTTAACATTTTCAAATCAAATAAATCCCTAAAAATGGCTGAATTCACAAAACATTATCCTCGGAGTTAGTTTACTACCTATCTTGATGATGCATGAACTGTAACATTCAAATTTCTTTTCTTTTTCCCTTTCTTCCTTCAGCAATTCTCTTGCCCTTTGCCTCCCAAGTTGCTGGAATTACAGGTGCCCACTACAATGCCTGGCGTTGTCTTCTCTTTTGGTAGAGGTGGGATCTTTTACTCTGGCTCACTCCGACTTATACTGGTCTCGAACCCTCCGAACTCAGGAAATCCACCCGCCTCGGCTTCCCACAGCACAGGGACTACAGGCGTGAGCCACCATGCCTGGCCTAAATTCAAATTTCTAATCGAAGGTACTGATTCAGCATTTAACATTTAGAAGCAACCAATCCATTATAAACAAGTAGCTGATTAATCAATATATTCTAATAAATAATCATTCATTCTTCTTAGTGGTTCTTCCTCATGTTCTCTGGAATCATCATTGGCAGTTTCCTTCAACCTAGAAACTTCAGAGGCCATCCTAAACTTCTCTTTCTCAAGATGCAATATCTAACACCACATCCCCAACAAGTTTGTCACTTGTGTTTGGTTTGAACCCAATGCCAAGGTCTTTTAACTTTTTATTTATTTATTTATTTATTTTATTTATTTATTTATTTTTTGAGACAGAGCCTCAAGCTGTCACTCTGGGTAGAGTGCCGTGGCATCACAGCTTACAGCAACCTCCAATTCCTGGGCTCAAGTGAGTTTCTTGCCTCTGCCTCCCAAGTAGCTGGAACTACAGGCGCCAGCCACAACGCCTGGCCATTTTTTGGGTTACAGCCATCATTTGCAACGGGCCCAGGCTGGATTTGAACCCGCCAGCTCAGGTGTACGTGGCTGGCGCCTTAGCCCATTGAGCCACAGGCGTCGAGCCAGGACTTTTAACTTTTTTAAATACGTTTACAAAAGAAAATAATTTAATTTTAAAAACACAGAAGAAAAACATTTTTATAAGGTCAAAGGAACCTTAAATGAGGATGAAAAAGAAATCAGAAGATGGAATATACATGTCACACTGACTCCCCTTTATGTCCCAGCAATTAGAATCAAAATGGTTAGTGTGCAGAGAACATAACATATGCTTTCTGATAAAATCTGCTGGCCAAAATTAAAGTATAGGCAGTCCCTAAGTTATAAACATCTGACTTACGAATAATTGCACTTAATGAACAGAGGCTATTTCAGGTAATAGGTAAATACACCTGTCCCAACTTACATACAAATTCATCTTAAGAACAAACCTACAAAACCAATCTCATTTGTAAGCCAGGGACTGCCTATATAACAGGAGCCTCTCATTGTAATTAAAATCATATTGAAACCAGAAACTGACTGGCAAGCAAGCTCGCACACACACACATAACCCCAAACAACAAAACAATGGCTGTTTTTTAAAAATTCATGCTAGCCAGGCATTGTGGCTCATGCCTGTAATCCTGGCATTCTGGAAGGGAGAGAAAGGAGGATCGCTTGAGGCTAGGAGTTCAAGAACAGCCTGAACAACACACTGAGTGCCTATCTCTATACAGGAAAAAGTAAAAATTTAGCCAGGCATGCTGGTAAGTGCCTATAGTCTTAACTACTCAGGAAACTTAGCCAGTAGCATTGTTTGAACTCCAGAGTTGGGGACTACAGTGAGTTCTGATTGTGCCACTGTACTCCAGCCTACACAACAGAGTGAGACCCTGGCTTTAAAAAAAAGAAACTAATGCTAAAAAATTTTTTTCTTAGTAAAGTCTGTAATTATGGATGACAGAAAACTCAAATAAACAAATATTTTTCCTATCCATTTTATAACAAAGGAATATTCCTTCACAGAACTCATGCAACTTGCCCTACCATCACCAGTTAATGGTAGAAGAAAGACCAGATCTCAGATTTTCTTTAATTCCAGACATCACAGTAAGGCTAGAAAACAAGCTGTGAAAGTAGAGATTTATATTCAGTTCTTAACAACTTAATATTTGTGTGACCCTGAGCATACAAATTCCATTTCTTCTTCAGCAGTGCCTGTGGCTCAGTGAGTAGGGCGCCAGCCCCATATACCGAGGGTGGCAGGTTCGAACCCAGCCTGGGCCAAACTGCAACAAAAAAATGGCTGGGCGTTGTGGCGGGCACCTGTAGTCCCAACTACTTGGGAGGCTGAGGCAAGAGAATCGCCTAAGCCCAAGAGCTGGAGGTTGCTGTGAGCTGTGATGCCAGAGCACTCTACCAAGGGTGACAAAGTGAGACTTTATCTTTCAAAAAAAAAAAAAAATTTCATTTCTTCAATCATAAAATGAGAAACTGTGTATCTATTTATCAGATTTAGGAAAAGGAATGGAAATTATATACAGAGCACTTACCTTTACACAGAAATCTTTGACTAATAGTAGTTATTACTATTATTTTTGCACACTATGATAAAGCTAATTTTAAAACACAGCAATTACTTCAGTCTTCCAAATTGACAATGAGTTGGTAGGCATTCAACAAAAGTTCATCACACAAAGAAGTACAGACTTATCCACAAAGAGCAGATATTAAGAAATTTATTTAATAGAAAGCACTCATTCTATCAACAAATTATTCCTTATTCCAAGGAAAGTCATGGACGTATACTAAGCTTATTAAACAGTCTCATTTATAACACCAAAATACTGCTAAGTGAAATATCAAACACAATGAATTACTCAAAATAAAATACATTTCAATGGATTTAAATATACCATGTAAAGATACTACAATAAAAACAACGCTAGGCTCAGTGCCTGTAGCACAGTGGTTACGGCGCCAGTCACATACACAGGGGCTGGCAGGTTCAAACTCAGCTTGGGCCTGCTAAACAACAATTGACAACTGTAACAAAAAATAGCCGGGTGTTGTAGCGGGCACCTGTAGCCCCAACTACTTGGGAAGCTGCAGCAAGAGAATCACTTAAGCCCAAGAGTTTGAGGTTGCTGTGACCTGTGACGCCACAGCACTCAACTAAGGGCAACCTAGTAAGACACTGTCTCTAAAAAAACACTAAATAATAAACCCAGCCCCGGCCAAAACATGCAATAAATAAATAAATAAATAAATAAATAAATAAATAAATAAATAAATAAATAAAATGGTAAAGTATGAAATCAAGAAGTAAAATGAAGGGGACAGAATAATCCTAATGTTGTAATAAATTAAATAATAAGCTGCAATAAAAGATATAAAACACAATATTGGTTTTCTGACAAATGGATTTAAGGTAATGTTTTTCTTCTTGTGATTTTTCCATTTCAGCACAGTTTTTTTTTTGTTTGTTTGTTTTTTTGAGACAGAGCCTCAAGCTGTCACCCCGGATAGAGTGCCATGGCATCACAGCTCACAGCAACCTCCAATTCCTGGGCTCAAGCAAATCTCCTGCCTCACCTCCCAAGTAGCTGGGACTGCGGGCGCCTGCCACAACGCCCAGCCATTTTTTTGGTTGCATCCGTCATTGTTGTTTGGCAGGCCTGGGCTGGATTCGAACCCAGGTGTACATGGCTGGCGCCTTAGCCTGTTGAGCCACAGGCGCCAAGCCTCAGCACAGTTTCTACCAATGAAGAGGTGTTATTCTAATAATTAGGGGGAAATGGTCAATTTTTTAAAAGATGTATGCAGTTTTACAGTTTACTATCCTTTCCCAAAGCAAATAAAAAACTAACACGGATATAATAGGATTAAGATTTGTATCCAGTGCAATAGTACTGTAAATAGTCTACAAAACTAGCACCAGAGGGGACCTTTGGTGGCCAATCACTTACAAAATTCTTTTCCTTTTTTTCCATTGTTTGGGATTCATTGAGAGTACAAAGAACTAGGTTGCACTGATTTCATTTATTAGGTAAAGTCCCTCTTATAATTGTGTCCCGCCCTCAAGAGGTGTGCCATACACTGTGACCCCCCCCCTCTTTTCCCCCATTTCCCTACCCCTCCTTTATATTAGATCATCTACTGCCTTCATATTAGAATTGAGTACACTGGATTATTGTTTCTCCATTCTTGTGAAGCTTTACTAAGAAGAACATGTTCCACTTCCATCCAGGTTAATACAAAAGATGTAAAGGCTACATCTTTCTTAATGGATGAATAGTATTCCATGGCATATACATACCACAGATTGTTAAACCATTCCTGGGTTGGTGGGCATCTTGGCACATCTTGGTGATTATAAATTGAGCTGCAATAAACCCTCTAGTACAAATGTCCTTATGATAAAATGTTTTTGTTTTTGTTTTTTCCTTCTGGGTAGACGCCTAATAATGGGATTGCAGAATCAAATAAATGGGAGGCTTATTTTGAGTTCTTTAAGGATTCTCCATACTTCCTTCCAAAAAAGTTGTATTACTTTGCAGTCTCAACAGTATAAAATAGTTCCCTTCTCTCCACATCCATGCCAGCATCTGTAGCTTTGAGACTTTGTGATGTGAGCCATTCTCTCTGGGGTTAGGTGGTATTCTCAGGGTGGTTTTGATTTGCATTTCTCTGATGATTGGGGATGATGAGCATTTTTTCACATGTTTGTTAGCCATTTGTCTGTCTTCTTTAGAAAAGGCTCTATTCATGTCTCTTGCTCAGTGATATATGGGATTGTTGACTCTTTTTTTGTTGATTGAGTTCTCTGTAGATCCTAGTTATCAAATTTTTGTCTGATTCATAATACGCAAATATATTTTCCCATTCGGTAGGTTGTCTATTTGCTTTGGTTGTTGACTCCTTAGCAATACAGAAGCTACTCAGTTTAATTAAGACCCATTTGTTTATTTTTGTTGTAATACAGAAGCTACTCAGTTTAATTCAGTCCCATTTGTTTATTTTTGTTGTTGTTGCAATTGCTACAGAAATCTTCTTCATAAAATCTTTCCCCAGGCTGATATCTTCAAGTGTTTTCCCCACACTTTCTTGGAGGATTTTTATTGTCTTATATCTTAGATTTAAATTTATCTATCTTGAATCAATTTGTGTAAGTGGTAAAAGGTACGAGTCCTAGTTCAGTCTTTTACATGTGGTTTTCCAGTTTTCCCAGCATCATTTATTGAATAGGGATTCTTTTCTCTGGTATATGTCCTTGTTTGGTTTATCAAAGATCAGGGGGGTATAAGATGTTTGTGTCTTTTTTTTTTTTTGAGACAGAGCCTCAAGCTGTCATCCTGGATAGAGTGCTGTGGCATCACAGTAACCTCCAATTCCTGGGCTCATGCGAGTCTCTCTTGCCTCAGCCTCCCAAGTAGCTGGGACTACAGGTGCCCGCCATATTGCCCAGCTATTTTTTGGTTGCAGCCACCACTGTTGTTTGGCAGGCCCGGCCTGGATTCGAACCCGCCAGCTCAGGTGTACGTGGCTGGCGCCTTAGCCCGCTGAGCCACAGGTGCCGAGCCAAGATGTTAGTTTCATCTCATGGTTTTCTATTTGGTTCCAAATGTCTACATCTCTATTTTTGTACCAATACCATGCTGTTTTGATCACTATGGCCTTATAGTATAGCCTAAAATCTGATAGGGTGATGCCCCTGTCTTTGCCCACTTATAATATTCTTGGGCGGTGCCTGTGGCTCAGTGAGTAGGGTGCCGGCCCCATATACCGAGGGTGGCGGGTTCAAACCTGGCCCTGGTCAAACTGTAACAACAACAACAACAACAAAATAGCCAGGTGTTGTGCTGGGTGCCTGTAGTCCCATCTACTCAGGAGGCTGAGGCAAGAGAATCGCCTGAGCCCAAGAGCTGGAGGATGCTGTGAGCTGTGATGCCACAGCACTCTACCAAGGGCAATAAAGTGAGACTCTGTCTCTTAAAAAAAAAAAAAAAAAAATTCTCATCTGGAAATGGTGCTGAGCAGAAAACTATAGTATGATAAAACAAAAATGTTTACTATCAGTATGAAGACCTACTCTGCCACCTGATAGCTGTTTAATTCTAACTAGACGGCAGCTTTCTCATGTGTGAACTAAATTCGTATCATTACACTGACCAAGTATTTGACACATGAAAGGCATTCCTGAAAGCATAGTTAAAAGTGAGCCTGAACTCAGACACACACACACACGCAAGAAGGAACTCACACATACATGGTGTTTTTCTACCAGGAACATCATCTATTAATTATATACCATTTAACTAAAATTCACACGTGGGATGGGATAGATTTTGTTTATATTTACCTGCTGTTGTCCTTGCTGAGCCTGTGGGGTGGTCTGTTGATTAGCAGAATTAGTTGCTGCAGCGGCAGCAGCAGCTTGCTGCTGGAAAAGACTGGCAGGGTAGACTCCCCAGGGAGTAACTCCATAATATTGATGAGGGACCACCGCTGGGCCTAGAAATAGCAAGAGAAAGGTAAAGAAAGTTTACACTATGGAGAATCAACTCAGGGTTCCCAAAGAGTACACCTGGCTTTGCAGATCCTACTATAAAATATTAACTTAGGAATATATACTATATTCCTAATTGTTGCTAGCTAATTATTCTCTTTTATAAAAACAGAAAATGTTATATAAGATCCTTATACCAAAGTCTTCTAAAGTTGTAATATATTCTAGGCCTAAAGGAAGAAGCCTATTAGAGATACTGAAAGAGAAAATAACAGA
This sequence comes from Arctocebus calabarensis, assembly GCA_963573935.1. NCBI lineage: Eukaryota > Metazoa > Chordata > Mammalia > Primates > Lorisidae > Arctocebus > Arctocebus calabarensis. The sequence goes on from CAUYON010192165.1 coordinate 9,846, forward strand.
GAAGTTAAAGGGCTAAGGAACAGTTAGAGGATTTGGCCTTAGAAAAAGGTATGTTTTGTTCTCTGAGAAAGAAAGGATGTAAGCGAGATATAGAAAAAACTTGTTCCAAGAAGCGAAATAAATGGAGGGTTTGTGTGTTTAAAGTGACAACACAGAACAAAAGTTTCAGATGTATCCTGCTTTCAATAGTAAGAATGGCACCTGCGGTGATTAATAGGTACTGAAATCCTGGTACTCCATTAACTCCAGAACCAGGAAAATCTATCTGAATTCTGACAACACAACCCAGATACTCAAGTGAACCTCAAGGTTCAATTTCAAAGAGGCTTGGTTTTCCTATTTCAAAAGTCATTCAACCCAAATACATTCAGACATTAATGTATGAAATTTTAAATTTAAGTCAAAGTTGAATATACACACACACACAAACAAAAAGCATAGAATATCTTGACTTGTTAAGTAAAATAGATGCAAAAGTTGAATATCCCGTATCTGAAAACCTCAGAATCAGAAGTGTTTCAGATTTTGGAATATTTGCATATACAACTACAAGATCTTGGAGATGGGACCGAACTATAAACACAAAATTCATTTATGTTTCATATACACGTATACCCATAGCTTGAGAGTATCTGTATCTTTCCCTTGGGGGCACTAAATAAACTGCCATTATATAAGACCTAACCTTTGACTCATCGTATAAGGTAGATGTGAAATTTTCCATTTGTGGCATCGCATTTGTGCTCAAAAAGTTTCAGATTTTGGAGTATTCCATACTTCAGATTAAGGGTGCTCAACCTATAACAGGTGTTAAGAGTGTAGCCATACTTACCTTGGAAAGATGGGCTGTAACCTGTAATGAGATTCCTCAAAGGCTCCCTCAAAAGCCAACAAAGAACCTCTATTGGGCACAGGCTATACCATTATTATAAACATTTACATTACTTTAAATTTCTTTAACTGACAGTACTACTACTTTACCCTGGTCACATGGCCTAAGACTGAATTTAGAAAAACATTCCAGGGTCATCAACTGAGCTTGGTTCATAAGGATGTCTGCTTCAATTACTATGTGATTAACACCTTATACAAACACAAAGATCCATAGTTTAGTTAGTTACATTTCCTGTCATATGTGAAAGTATTTAAGTCACTTTCAGTCTGGTTCAGCTGACATGTACAAAAAACAAGATTCTCAGCACCAAACTAGTATCTCAGTAATAGCAAATGTGCCATCCCTAATACCAGTTCTTTGTTTCAAGTAACATATATTAAGATAGTAGAAGAAAGAACTTCTAAACCAAGTACAGAAAATGACAATTCAAGAAAAAACAGGCATTCTATTTAATATAATGTAGTGTAGTACATACATGGGCATTGGAGTAAAATCTGGTTCAAATCCCAACTCTACAACATTTAAATTATGTAATATCCATCCAATAAGACAGCTATCTGAGCACCAATGTCTAATCTATAGTTACCATTTGACAACTCATACGAAAGAAGAACAGTCAGGATAATGCCTACAAATAGTTAAGTATTCTATAAATATTAACAGCGGTTAGGAGAGATCATTCTCCTAGGAAAAGCTTTCTATTATCCCCAAAAGTAGAGTGGGAGAGATCCTATATCAACCATGTTCCCATCACAACGATACCAAAATGTAAACAAGTCTAAAAATCTAAGAAATGCTATCCTGAATTTGAGGTCATAGTTGTAAACTATAGGCTATATAAGTAGTAGTGAAAATCTCACATCAGCAGAATTTTGTCATTAATTAACTTGCCAAGATCAGTCCCCAAAGAATATTTATACTGAAAGAATTTTATTTATCCTAATGCTAAATTTAACTCCCCATACATATACAGCTCAACTATGATGATAGCAACTGTTGCACAGAATCAAGTAACAAAGGAGCCTGCCTTTGAAAGATTGGGGGGGTGAGAGGAGCAGGTTATGCACACATCCAAAAGCAAATAATAGAAAAAACACAATAATTAGTCAAAGAATAGGGAACAGTTAGCAAGGAAGGGTTCCTAGAGTTGACAATGCCAGCTGAAGGAGCATATCATAGCAAAGAATGGAAAAAGGTTTACTACAGAAAACTAAGGAGACCACAATGTCCAAAGGACTATTCCAATGCAGTATCTGCAGCAAACAAAAAGTGAGATCAGTATTGCTACAATGTATGCCATGAGTCTATTGTAGTCAATTAGGAAGGTAATAGGTGCATATACAGAGACCTTATGAGACAGGGAGAAAGCACCCTTATGTATACTAAGTCCTAACTCTGGCTAAAACTCAGAATTACCTGGTAGCTCCTTAAAAATACTGATTCCAATGAGGAACACACTATCACTACCTCCCAAATAGTTTGTAACAATCAGCTATGTTTGATAACAATGGCAGTACGCCACTGCGTGTGAATTAGAATGGAAAAACGAGTAACTACAATAAAGGGTTTAAGCAGAGTAAGAAAGGGTAGAATTTGTGTTTGAAACTATTTTCTTGAGCAATTTAGAGAAGTGGAGGAGGGGGAAAGAGGCAAAGAAATTAGAAATATATGAGGGACACCAGCGTAAGGACCTGAACTATGGTAGACTGCAGGTAGTAGGAGACCTGGACAAAGGAGAAAATTCCCAAAATGCTACCTATAAATGAGCAATGGGTGGCTCCATGGACCAAAAACATGTACGCCAAGGGCCAGGTAACTAATCTGCCTCTGTACATGTTCTGAGGGGCCTGTGTTACAGCTAAGTAGAGATATCCACTCTGGTACTCTAGATATCCACTCAGTAGAAATCTCCACTGGAGACATTGGGAAAGAGTCTAAAGAGTGCATGCCCATCTCAAATAATTTTTTAGCAGGTGAGAAAATCCCTCATGCAGCAGAAATGTCTCACCTAGTGTCGCTGCTGCAGCCAATCCAGCTGTGTAGGGGTCCGTCCCTGGGGGAGCAGCGCTGATGATGTATGGATTGGGGACAAACGCAGCGGGAGCTAAACCTGCTGAAAACATACCTGTCAGTAAAAACAAACTTGACTAAAACTGTAGCCCTATCAAATACCTATACAGTTTAGCTATTTATTCCAGACTGTAGATGAGGGCAAAAAGAGAAGATAGGATAGGTTGAGAGCAAAGAAGAATATTTAAAAGACAATCCCTATAATAAAGATTATGGTGAAATTTTATGTTTTTTACCACTGCTAAAGAAATACTTAAATTAAACCTGTTTATACAGCTTTAACTTCAGCATAATTTTTAAAAGGTTAAAATTGTAACAGGCTAAAATAGAGCAATTTAGAAGATTTTTGCAAAATGGGATGAAGGGAAGCATTTATTTCCATTTAAAACAATCTTCCAAACAGTTTTCCTCAAATAAAATTTATGAGTATTTATTGAATACCACATACAACTATACTATATCAGACCCAAGCAAAGGCCTTGTGTGTGGCCTTCATTTAAGTTGCAAGCAAGTATTTTTCTTCCACGGAATACCATTTCCAAGATTGGCAATCTCCTTATTATTCAATCATGCCATTTTGGAACATTAAAAAAAAAAATTCTACTTGCTTATACTTAATGCACGTTATTTCAAAGACACCTTAAAAACATCAGGGGGAGCTGAATGTGGGAGTTCACACCTGTAATCCTAGCACATTGGGAGACTGAGGCAGGTGGACTGCTTTTCAATCAAGACCAACCTGAGCAAGAGCAAGACCCCGTTTGTATTAAGAACAGAAAAACCAGCCAGGCATTGTGGCAGGCACCTGTACTTCCACCTACTGGGGAGGCTGAGAGAAAAAGATTATTCAGTTGAGTCCAGGAGTTTGGGGTTGCTATGAGAGATATGACACCAGGACACTCTACCCAGGGTGACAGAATAATCCTCTGTCTCTCTCCAAAAAAAAAAAAAAAAAAAGCCTGGGGTTGGGGGAGTGGTCTAGGCAGAAACTAAAATGTCCATCAAACCTTTTAGCAACTGCTACAAGAAAAGAGCAAAGCTACTTGAAAATCAATAATTATGTAAGAACACTTTTTACAATTTTTCAATGCACACTGCTTGGAAAACAGATTTATAGGTATTACTTGCTCGTTATGAGTGGTTTGTATACGACATGTCAGTCTACACAACCCCAAATTATTTAATCAATTTTATCCAAATCTTACCCACAAAGCTGCTAGTCACCAGTTACTATTGTAGTAAATACTTTTAGGGGTATCCAACCTTTTGGCTTCTCTGTGCCACACAGGAAGAAGAGTTTCCTTGGACCACATTTTAAATACCACAAACACTACTGAAAGCTGATAAGCAAGGAAAAAAAAGTCCATGCATAATTTTCGTAATTATCTGCCACCACAGAAAAGCAAAAACGTCCTCACGTAATCCGCCTGTGGCCCACAGACCATGGGTTGGACACTCTGCGAGGCAATAGCTGGAGATAAGGAAATCTTGTGTGTTTGGGCCTAGCAGGTACGCCAAAAATAAATAATGTAGCTAGAGACAACTGGACAAGAGACAAAGGCCATTTACTCTGAGGAATTTTTCTGGACTTTTGTAAATCAGTCTCAATTGTTGGGTTTCACAACATCCAGTTATCCTAGAATGGTGGCCACACTTATAATAAGAAAGCTACAGGCTTCAGGACTTACCAATGTGTGGCTGGTGAGCAGCTGCCAGTGCATACTGCTGCTGCTGGGCAGCTGTCAACTGCTGGACAGCAAGCGTGTTAGGTCTTTGGAACAGCTGAGGTAAAAGAAACACATGGTGTGGTTAGGAAAACTTTCTCCTGAAATAACTTTTAAACCTCACTAAAAATTGCAATAAATTCTTTTTTAGGGATGATACTATAACAAAAGAGAGTTCTCATAGTCTAGTCCATTCCCACGGTATTACAATGCTTCATAGTTCTTCTGTTTTCCCTCTTTCTTTACCATGATTGTGTGCTGGATTCCCATGGGTGGAATGTTACACAGATTTTATGTCCCCTGAACCACAGACATACATATTTATACATAAACTCCCAAATGATTATCAACAGGTTTACAAGTCCTGCCTGATCCAAAGCACACTTAAAAACTAGACAAATGTACTGTAAGTCAATTTGCCACATTGCTCCCAGTGCCGAATCTCTCTTCAGTTCTTTTAAGACCCCACAAACACTTTGAATTAATCCTTAACTATTCACATGTTGGAAAATGTGAGAAGTGTTCATTTCACCCTCTAGGATGCCTCACCCTGGGAAAATGGTTTTGGATACTGAAGGGGGGGGCACTCAACCGGCACAAAATTTACAGAACACCAAGGCTTGTACGAAAGGTCTTTATTGGCAGGGGAAGCTGCAGAGCAGCATTAAGGAGGAGGAGAGAAAGAGAGAAACGGGGGAAGAGAGGAGAGGAGACAGAGAAGGGGGAAGAGAGAGAGAACAGGAGAGGAGAAGAGACACACACGGGGGATGGGAGAGAGGAGAGAGAGAGAGCAGAAGACAAGGGCATCTGATATAGTCTCGGTTAGGGGAGGTGTCGGGATGGTAGAACAGCCAATAAGGTGTTACTGCTCTGGTGCAAAGAGTAGTAGGGGGCGGGCCACAAGTTTGAGCTTTTCAGTGGGTAATCGGGATAGACAAAGTTGTGCAATTATCTAACAGATACCCTCCTCAACTAGTGGCTTTTCCTAAGTGAGACAACTGCCCAAGTTACAGAGTTTCCTAGGATACCTATTCTTTGTAGATAGAAAATAAAACAAGTATAGCTGCTTTAACAAATCATGGATGGGAAGCTCAAACCTAGCACATTTCTTAGTTCCCAAGAAAAGGAAAAAAATGTTCAAAGGCCTTTAATCTAAAGATTTTTATCTTAATACAAAGTCACTCAACTCAACAAGTATTTATGAAACAAATGATACTGGTAGGCACTGTGCAAGGAACTAGGGATACAACCATGAATAAAATTATAATCCCTGCCCTTATAGAAAATATACTTTAGCATGAACACTATTGGTACCAAAAAAGGGGTGACCTGATTTTAAATTGCCTTTAGGGGCCTCCTTCTAAGGAGTCATACTGAAGTCTTCAGTTATTTGCTGAAATCAAACTGAAAGCTCTTACTGAAGCAACCTCCCTGGACAGGACCTTCAACCTACCTGCTCTTTCTACAGGATTTTTCAACAGCTCAGCTGACATCACTGGATGATGTATAACAGACACCATGGATTTTGAATTACAGGATGTCCTCATAAAGAGACCTGATTGTTTCAGACATTAGGAGATAACGTCATTCCACCAACTCAGCTTAATTATTGTTGTGACTGGACTTACTGTTATCCTAGGTGGTGGAGAGACTTATCCTGTGATCTGGTTACTTCTATGCCTAAAATATACCAGGAGGCTAATTTTATTTTATTTATTTATTTAGTTAGTTAGTTAGTTATTTTTTGAGACAGAGTCTTACTTTGTCACCCTTGGTAGAGTGCCATGGCATCACAGCTCACAGCAACCTCAAACTCTTGGGCTTAAGGGATTCTCTTGCTTGCTTCATTCTCCCAAGTAGCTGGGACTACAGGCACCCAATACAATACCTGGCTATTTTTTTTTTAAAGACAAGTTCTCACTCTGGCTATGCCTCAGGCTGGTCTCGAACTCATGACCACAAGCAATCCCCACCCCCTGCTTTGGCCTCCCAGAGAGTAAGGATTAATAAGCATATGCTGTCTCACCTGGCCTAGGAGGCTAATTTTATTTATTTATTTATTTGTTTGTTTATTTACTTATTTACTTACTTATTTAGAGACAGAGTTTCACTTTGTCACCCTCAGTAGAGTGCTGTGCCATCAGAGCTCACAGTAACCTCCAACTCTTGGGCTTAAGCGATTATCTTGCCTCAGCCTTCCAAAGTAGCTGGGACTACAGGCGCCCACCAAAATGCCTAGCTTCTTTTTGTTGCAGTTGTCATTGTTGTTTTAGCTGGCCTAGGCTGGGTTCAAACCTGCCACCCTCGGTGTACATGGTTGGTGCCCTAACCACTTCACTACGGGCACCAAGCCAAGAAAGCTATTCTAAATAACAAAAAGTGAATGCTTAGCATGTATTGGCCAATTTACCTTTACCTCTCTTTCCGCACACATTCATCTTTTTAAAAACCAGAGTAAAATTAGTCTTTACGTTCATAGTACTGATGTCAAAAGTAACCATATATACATATATAGAGGGGCGGCTCCTGTGGCTCAGTGAGTAGGGCGCCGGCCCCATATACCGAAGGTGGCAGGTTCAAGCCCGGTCTCGGCCAAACTGCAAAAAAAAACAAAAAAATAGCCGGGCGCTGTGGCAGGCACCTGTAGTCCCAGCTACTAGGGAGGCTGAGGCAAGAGAATCGCTTAAGCCCAAGAGCTGGAGGTTGCTGTGAGCAGTGTGACGCCACGACACTCTACCCAGGGCGATAAAGTGAGACTCTGTCTCTACAAAAAAAAA
>CAUYON010192174.1:0-14976 GCA_963573935.1 Arctocebus calabarensis
ATCTTCTCTGACCTGGGGGTTGGACGGGGTGGGAGTCTGGTGCCTGAGTCCTCACCCCTAGAGATCCAGGGTCATCCAGGGCAGAGGTAATTAGCAATGCTGAGTCACTGTCACTGCATGCTAGTAGCAGGAAGAAGACACCTTGCAGACAAGAAAGGCATCAGTTCAGTCAGAGCCCACCCACTTTGCTAATGGCCAGAGTTCACTTCACCACACTGCTACAGACATTTTAGGCTGTTGTACTCCTGGAGAGGTTCCGCTTCCCCAGCCCCCATGAAACTTCACAGCTTGGATCTGCTGAGCCACAAACCTTTTCCAGCTCACCTGCTGCCACAGGGAAAGGAAGACACCTGTAGCTCCACCTACACTGATTCTCAGCTCCTTGGCTATGGGCAGATCTCATAGCCTGCTTGACTGTTAAGCACGTTTGTCCTAGGTGGCAATTTACTTCCCTGCATGATCCACTAGAGTTTGTTCTGGCCACTGTGCTGCTCATAGTCTCCGCCCTAGACCCAGCCCTCTTCCCCTTTCCTCTCTGTTCCAGAGAAAGCCAGTGAGATTGTGTCAATATCTCAGTGCAATCTTATCCTTGTAAACTCAAGATGAACATTTTGAAGATGACTCATTGAGTGACACCATCTGGTGTCATAAACAATCATATCACCACCCAAGATGGATATCCAGAATAGATGAGTAAGGAGAGCCCCATTCCCACCACTTGTACTCCTTCCGTGTTTTCATTTTAGTACTTCTATTGTGTAGTGAGAATCCGATGTTATGATAAGCACAGCAATGATGTATCCTGATTTAGGTTTTTTTTAAAGATTCTTATTGTTATGGAGTGGAGAATAGATTCAAAGGGAAGAGAAGGAAAAATTAGACCTGTAAGGGTTAGAATATCTATAATAGTGTGAGACAGACAGTACGAGAGGAAAATGGAGAGACTTGTCTATTCAAGACAAATGTTGTACAGTATTTTCTGATGAATTTCAAAGAAGTAAAAGGAAAAGAGATTAAAGGAAGATTCAGTTTTCTGGCTTGAACAACTGATTTTATGAGTTTCACTTATTGAGATACAGAAGACTAGGCTTGGGCACAGGTTTGGATGCAAAACCTGAGATTTCCACCAAACAACTAGCTTTCTAGCCATGCCTTTCCACTCTCAGAAATCAAATGTTCCAGCTCAGTACCATCTTGTTAAAACTATCCATGTAGGACTCACTGGTCACAAAGGGTAGTACTGTATTCTCATTCTTTTTTGCAGGTCAGGCATGGACTGTAAAGGGAATAAGTCATTGTACAGACAATACTTACATAATGGAAACTATTTTGATGCAAAATTTGATCCATTATTTAGAACTTTCCAATTAACAAAACATGTGAAAACAATATACTACATATCTAGGTGTTTGAGGTTTTTCTCTTTTGATCCACGTATTGTGTATTCTGTGGAGCATGCTGAGTAAAATAAAGAATCATGTGGCCATCTTTTTTTATATATCTATTTGGGGGGTTCATAAACGATGATTTATTTATGTAGTGTACACTCTAAAGTCATTAAAATAGTGTAGATAAATGATTAATGAAATGTGTAACTGATAATATTTTTATAAAATGAAAAATGATAACACGATTATTCTAAAGGCCACTCAGGAGAAAAAGTTTTCTTCCTGTAACATTCACGTGGGAAAGGTCACAGTTATTTGACCACCTAATTCACCAACAATGAAAGTACCAGAACTTCAGGCATCTGGACACATTACTACACTTTTCCATGTCAAGGAAGAATTTGTCCTGGCTGTCATTCTTGAAGACATGTAATAAAAATGTCATGATCTGCTTCTGTCTTAAGCAAGAGACAAAGCCTACGTTGCCATGACAACAAACAATTTTACAAAAAGTAGAAAATTCAATCAATCAATCAGTCAATGCTTCTATTCTCAGGAGTATCAAACAACTTACTGGGCATATGTCCTATTCTTTTAATGTCTTGAAGGGACAAGAACTCTTTCAGAGACTTTCAGTATAATGATCCAAATAATTGAAGCAAACAATTATACTTCCAATTTTCTATTTAACTGGATATTCTAAACAAAAATATTAATGTTGTGGAAATGAGTTGATAAATGTTCTAAAATCTCCACATCACTTGACACCTCTGGCAATTTAAGTTGCTGTTATATTTCAAGCTTATAATACTAATGGAAATCATACCTGCAGTAGCATAGGTTAATTTTCAGTTCATAACAGCCCAGCTTCCCATCAGTGATTAATAAGGTATAATATGAGAAGGATGACTGTAGGATGTGTATAGGTGAGTCATAACTCCTGTCATGTAGTTATTTGCATTGAGCCAGTCATAGATACTTATTTTTACCCCTTTTAGGCAACAGTATGAATTTGTGAAATGGTTTCTGTAGAGTTAAAGTAAGTTTGTAGTTGGCATAATGAATCTCTCTGATGCTGTGGCGAGGATCTTTTTTCCCCCCTATTTTCTCGATCTAAATAAGTCTATTTACCTATAATTATAATCAATGGAAAAATTATTTAAGGCGGCTTATAGAACTAAACATAGTACGAGACACACATAAAGCCATGAGTAAGGTTAATATGCAAAGTGTATATAACAATCTCTGTCTGGTGGTAAAAAATGACCCATGAATTTGCCTTGGACCTATGCAGTAGCAAAAGCAAGGGGCAAATAGAATCAGTGAAAAGAATCAGAGTGTTCACAAGGGTATTATGAAACAAAATTTTTTATGAGAAACCGTTTTCCTAGTATTAAATCCAGAGAGAAATTTGTGCTGTGGGTCTTTATAAAATCGACAAATGTATTATAGAGAACAATGTCCTCAAAAGCATCCTCACAGTAAAGTATAATATGTAGCTAGTTTCCTAGGACTCTTTTTAATGATATGCTTCAATGCAGGATGATAGCATTGTGTCAAAGGGTAATTTCATTAAAGTAATTCTACTAAAAGACAAAATAATGTAGTCTAAATATACATCCCTCTGATGATTTAATTTGATGACTAAAATACAAGTCTAGAGAAGCGAATGTAATATATTTTATTTAAGCTATTATACACACCAATTTTTCCTCACAACTCAGCTTTAAATATAAGCAGCCAAAATTAAGACTATCATCTCTGATGACCAAAGATTTTTCCAGGCTGACAATTAAAGACCACTTCTTAAGTTTTAATAATTTCTCAACTAACTTTGAAGTAGATATTATGTCATGAAAACTATGTAGAGTACTTAATCATTTTTGAGTGGATGGACACCTACTGCGTACTCTCTAAACTATAAGCAGAAGAACTGACGAGTTCCCAAGTTCTATGATGTAACTCAATGAGATTGTCTTAATAATAAAAATTTTAAACGGTCCTGTTTAATGGTTTGAAAAATATCCGTAATGTTGCATAAGCATCACCACTATCTAATTTTAGAACATTTTCATCACCCCCAAAGCAACCCCAGACACATCCGCAGTCACTCTTCACTCTCCTCTTTCTCCCATCCTCCCAGCCACGGATAAACTTTCTGTCTATTGACTAGCTAATCTGAACCTTTCATATAAATGGAATTATATGATATCTGACTTTTTGTGACTGGTTTCTTTCACGTGGTATAGTGTTTTCAAAGTTCATCTATGTTGTATGTATCAGCTATTCATTCATTTTTATGGTTGAAAATATTCCATTATATGGATATACCAAATTTTGTTGATTCTTTCAGCAAATGATGAACATTTTGGTTTTCACCACCTATGCATTTTTATGATTAACAAGTCTACGAATATTCACGCACAAATATTTGTATGAATAGATGCTTTCAATTATTTTATGCATTTACCTAGAAGTGGAATTGCTGAGTCATATGGTGACTTTATGTTTAACTTTTTGTTTTTTTTTTTGAGGCAGAGTCTCACTATGTCACCCTTGAGAGAGTGCCGTGGTGTCACAGCTCTCAGCAGCCTCAAACTCTTGGGCTTAAGCAATTCTCTTGCCTCAGTCTCCCAAATAGCTGGGACTATAGGCACTCTCCACAAGGCCTGGCTATTTTTTTGTTGTAGTTGTTATTGTTGCTTAGCAGGCCCCGGCGGGGTTCGAAACTGTCAGCCCCAGTGTATGGGGCCAGCACCCTAACCACTGAGCAAGGGGTGCCAAGCCTATGTTTAGCTTTCTGTGGAGCTGTCAAACTATTTTCAAAAAGGAATATAATATTTCATATTCCTGCCAGAAATGTATTATATCTGGGTTCCAGTTTCTCCATTCTTGCCAACACATGTTATTGTTCATCATTCTAGTCCAGCTGTTCTAGTAGGTATGAAATGATATCTGACTGTGGTTTTGATTTTGATTTTCTAGTAGCCATAGATGTTTCCATGTGTTTATCAGCCATTTGTATATCTTCTTCAGAAAAAGCTTCTACTCAAAGCTTTGGCCTATTTTTAATTGGGTTATTTATCTTTTTGTTACTGAATTGTAAAAGTTCTTTATATGTAGTTCACTGTGAGTCTGAGGCCCTTACCATATATATAATTTGTTGTAATGTAATCCACTCTGTCCATTATTTTTCACTTTCTTAATGATATTATTTTAAGCATAAACATTTTCAATTTTGAAAACAAATAGAATTTACCTTTTTTGTTGTTATTTTTGTTGCATGTGCTTTTGGTGTCAGAACTGACAAACAATTGCCTAACCCAAGGCTCACCTAGTTTCTATCCAAGAGTTTTATAACTTTAACTCTCATACTAAGTCCATGGATCCAATTAATTTTTGTAGATGGTGTGAGGTAACAGTATAACATTAATCTTTTGCCTAGGGGATATCCAGTGGTTCCAGCACTATTTAGGGAAACACTGCTGCTTTCCCATTGAATCTCTTAACACCCTTATAGAAAAATAAATTGATCATAAAAGTATGGGTTTATTTCTGGACCCTCTATTCCATACCATTGACCTCTATGTCTATCCTTATGCTAGTACCATACTGTAGCTTTGGGATACGTTTTATAGTATATAGTAAGTTTTGAAATCCAGAAATATGAGCTTCCAACTTTGTTCTTCTTTTATAGGTTGTTTTGATTGTTGTGAGTGCCTGTACTTCCATATGAATTTTTCAATTAGCTTCTCAGTTTCTGCAAAACAAGCAGGTGAGATTTGATGTGGACTGTGCTAAATCTGCAGATCAGTTTGTGAAGTCACATTTTAATGTTAAATCTTGTAATTCATTAAATCATTTAAGTTTAAACTTGATATTTCATAGCTTTATATTAAATAGTTCTGCACATTATTTTATAAATTTTTCTTAAGCATTTTATTCTTTTTGATACTATTAAAAATGCAAGTTTATTTTATTTATTTATTTTTTAGAGACAGAGTCTCATTTTGTTGCCCTCAGTAGAGTGCCGTGGCATCACAGCTCACAGCAACCTCCAGCTTTTGGGCTTAGGCAATTCTCTTGCCTCAGCCTCCCAAGTAGCTAGGACTACAGGCACTCACCACAACGCCTAGCTATTTTTTTATTGCAATTTGGTCAGGGCCAGGTTTGAACCCACCACCCTCAGTATATGGGGCCGGCGCCCTATTCACTGAGCCACAGGCACCTTCCAAAAATTCAAGTATTCTTATTTTACTTTTCAATTTTTATTGCTAGGGTATAAAAATGAAACCAAGTTTGTATATCGATCTTGATTCCTGTACCTTATTGATCTTGTTTATTAGTTCTAATTGTTTGTGCATGTGTGTATCTTCATTAGTATTTGCTATAAAAAATCACATCATCTGTGAATAAAGGTAGTTTTACTTCTTCTTTTCCAATCCGGATGCTTTTAATTTAATTGTCTTTTCTAAATTTCTTGGCTAAAATCTTGACTATAATGTTGTATAGAATTAGTGAGAGGGAACATTCTTGTTCCTGATCTTATGGGAAAAGTTTTGTTTCTTCAACCATCAGATATGATGTTAGCTATGGGGTTTTCATAATGACCTTTATTAGGTTAACAAAAGTTTCCTTCTATTACTATTTTGTTTTACCATTTGAATTTGATCAAGTCACTTTTCTGTATCTAATAGTGTCCATACAAAATTCTGTTTGTTTCTGTAAGGTTTAGTAATGCTACCCCCTGGAATTTAACATTTTAGAAATCCAAGTTGCCACTTGCCCTGATTTGTACACTAAACATTTGGTAACTTCATTAAAATTTAAAGAATCAACTTTTAGTTTCATTAATTTGCTGTCTTATTTTTCTATTATCTGTTTAATTTGTTTTTGTCCAATCTTTACTGTTTTCTTTCTTCTTTCTGTCAGTTTAGTTTGGTCTTCTTTGTCTACTTAATTAAGATAAAAGGTTAGATTATTGATTTGATATTTTTCTTTTTTAAATATAGATATTTACAACTTTAAATTTCTAAGTATAACTTCAGCTTACTCCCATAATTTTGAAATGTTGTATTTTTACTTTTATACATCTCAAGATATTTTCTAATTTATGTTGTGATTTTCTCTGTGACCTATTGGAAGTGTGTTGTGAAGTTTAGTATACAAATTTTTAATTTACAAAATTTCCATTTGCTATTGATTTCTAATTTCATTCAATAGTGGTCCAAGAACTTTGTGCTATTGCAGTATTTTTTAATTTATTAAAACTTTTTCATTGCCTAGCATATAATCCATCCTGTGTAATGTTCCACAGGTACTTGAAAGAAATCTTTTTTCTGTTATTGCTGTATGAAAGGTTCCATAGGTATCTCTTAGGCCTAGATGTTTTGTTGAGTTTAAAGTCTTCTATTTCTTTACATTCTGTATAATTGGTTAATCATCATTGAATGTAGAATATTAAAGTTCTTTAATTTTTTGTTTTTGATTTTTTTTGTTTCTAACTTCATTTTGTCAGTTTCGCTTCATTTATTTGCAGCTCTGAGAAAAGTATCTATATTTATAAGGACTATGTCTTCTTGATGGATTGACACTTGTACTGTCCTTTTTTGTTTCTAATAACAATTTTTCTTATAAAGGCTATCTTGTTTGGCATTTCTATAAATGTTCTAGTTTGTTCATTGTTTGCATAGTGTATCTTTGTCCATTCTCTACTTTCAAAGTATTTTTGGTTTTGATCTAAGATGTGTGTGTCATGAGATACTCCTTACCTGCTCTGGTAGGAAGTTTACAACATTTCTTTACCCTTTACTTTCCTACTTGTGCAGAGCTTCAAGCTCAGCCAGAGGTATGAGATTAGGGCTTTCTGAAGTTCTTCCTAGGAATGTACTCAGTCTTGCACAAGACATTTTAGAATTTCAGGAATATATTGAAGATCTTGGATATCTTCTTCCCCACATTTTCCTTTTAAGGTTTTTTGATCAGCTTATTTACTTCAACTGATATAACTACTATAAGTAGTGGTAATGTTAGTAATTGGCATCAATTGTTTTCAATAATTGTCCTGTGTAGGGGGTTGTTGATACAGAGGGGTTTCTGGTCAGATCAAATAGAGAGAACCCTGTGGAGCTGACCTTCCATTTGATCCCATAATCCTATTACTGTGTATCCACCCAAAAGGAAAAAAATCATTTTACCACAAGGACATTTGCACCAGAATGTTTATTGCAGCTCAATTCACAATTGCCAAAACATGGAAGCAACTCACATGCCCATCAACCCCTGAATGAATTAACAAACTGTGGTATATGTTTACTATGGAGTACTATTCAGCCAAAAAAAAAGATAGAGACTTTACATCTCTTGTGTTTATCTGGATAGAGTTGAAACACATTCTTCTTTGTAAAGTGTTTCAAGAATAGGTAGAAAGTATCCAATGTACTCAATACTAATATGAAACCAATATGTAAACAACTACACATTCACATGAAAGAAAAAGCATGAGTATAGTCTAGTAACCAGCAGAGGAGACGAGGGAGGAGGGGAAGAAAAGAGGGCCGTTGGTGGAATCTCACCTAATGTGGACATGTGAGGGTGTTCAGCTCGCCCCCTGGGTGAAGAGCTCAACTACAACTTGCACTTTACCTTAGAAATAAAAACAATATAATCTAAACATTTGTATCATAGTATGAATCTGAAATAAAGAAAAGAAAAAAGAAAGAAAAACCTTTGAGTGAACATTTCAAGGAGTTCATGACAAGCCAAATAATGAAAGTTCTGCTAGTATTAGACTCTTTGAAAGCTCCAAGTCTTTGCTATGTCCCGCCAATGACTATGAGACAGCTGATTTTTATGCCTACTATGATCATGAGGCTGTTGGCTTTCAGGGCTATTGTGGAAGGAGATGGAGCTAGGGTAAGTTGAAATGCCACAAACTTTCCTGTTCTTACTGATATTTTTTATTTCTTCTTTAATAAATGCTCCTCAGAAGTTTTTTTTTTATAGAGACAGAGTCTCACTTCATCGCCCTCAGTAGAGTCCATTCCGTCACACAGCTCACAGCAACCTCCAACTCCTGTCCTTAGATGATTCTCTTGCCTCAGCCTCCTGAGTAGGCTTCCTAGAATTTTTTAAGCCTTTGGTTAATTTTCAGAATCTGGAAAAAGCCGAATTTGACAATTTTTGCCAGTATTCTTATTGTTCTTACAGAGAAGTGAATTTTAGGAGATCCTTACTCCACCATTTTGTAAGTGGCCCAATCCAGTGGTTTAAACTTTGATTTGCTTTAGGTATTTTCGGATAGGAACATGAACACACACTCATACACACCCCTAACTGCTCTGCTTGAAACAGGAAAACTAACAGCTTGTTCTTCTTATTCCTTATGTGGTAACTCCTTAGATGAACAATAACCCTCATGTTATACTGCCATTTGATGTCCTCTAGTTTCTAGTATGATATGGAAGAAGCTTCCAAATGAGCAAACTAAAAATTGACTCTTCTTAGATTCATCAGAAAAGTGAGATCATAGGGTAAATCAATGTGTTGGCTAATGGAGATTCACACAGGCAGATAGAATCAGAACTTACTGGATCCGAAATTTCCACTAGAAGCAGTACTAAGACAGAAAATCTTAAACTGTAATTGATGTGTTACTGGAGGTTCAATATGGATAAGTTTGAGAGTTAAAGATCTGCAGGGTCAGCCTTTGTGAGAAGGCATCCTTTTGTGCATTTTATTGGTATGAACTCTATCAAGTATATAATACTTACAATGAAGGTCTCAGAAAATTCCACTTGTGCTTCTGGCAGGGATAAAGGGAAAGTAGCCATTTAAAAATACTCCTAGAGCATTTTGTTCTTGGCAACAAAGGCAGCCCTCAAAGAAAACTATTTTAATTGAACTTAACTAACTGGAATTTCATAAGAAGCTAATCAAACTAGAGGAAAATAAATAACCCACCTAAGCCCAGCCTAGCCAATTTATCTCACCTAAGTGAGGATGGATTAATTACGAATTAATTTTGAAGGACAAATTCTAGTGGCAGAGGTTCACTAAAAACTGAGATTGCTATGATGTAAATGTTTGTGTTTCCTCCAAATTCGTATGTTGAAGCCCAACACTCCAGGTGATAATGACATTAAGAGGCAGAGCTTTGGGGAGGAAATTAATTTAAAAAGACTCTGTGCACATGGATGGGAATAATGCTGTCATGAAGGAGGCTCAAGGGAGCTTGCGTGTTCCTTCTGCTACATGAGAACACAGCTGGAAGTCACCACCTATGAAGAATGGACCCTCACCAGATACTGAAGCTGCCAGCAAGTCGATCTTAGACTTTCCAGCCTCCAGAACTATAAGCAATAAATTTCTGTTGTTTATAATTTACTGAGTCTAAGCTATTTTTGGTATAGTGGCTTGGACAAACTATGAGACATAATCTTAAGATGATACAAAATTTTGCATTTATCCATATTTCATTTTATATGTAGCAACATTAATTAGGTTGCTACATATTAACAGGGAATTACAACTGAAAGAACAGCATGTCTCAGACCTTATTTTAAAAGTTTGTAGGGAAATCCAAAGATAACAAGAGGCACAAAAACAAGAGCAGAAGAGGATATTTTATCCTCTGACACTTACAGCTCTAGGAAACAATTAATACAATGTAACCTTTATCAAGAAAAATATGAAAGGTCACGCTAAAGACTTATTTTCCTCAGTTCCATTAAACACAGCCTTCAACCTAAAGTACAAGACATACTTTCAACAAAAAATTATAAAAAAACAAAATATGAGATGAAGAGAGAGACAATGAAGCAGAACCATACTCAAATGAGGCAGAGCTGTTGAAATACTCAAAAAGAGAATTTAAAACCATAACTATGATTAATATGCTAAATGCTTTAAATGAAAAAAAAAAGAGACAGCATGAAACCATATATGGGTAATGTTAAGAAGAGAGATGGATTCTCTAAACAAGAACCATAGGAAATGTCAGAATTCAAAAACACTGTAACAAAAGTGAATAGCATTTTTATGGGCTTACTAATAGGCTAAACATAGACAAGGAAAAACTGGTGAGCTTGAAAAATGATGATACAAATTTCTAAAATGGAAATGCAAAGAGAAAAAAATGACTAAAACAGAACAGACTATCCAAGTACCATGGGACAACTGCAAAATGTAATGTATGCATAATTAAATACAAGAAGGAGAGAGAAAGAACCAGAAGAATTATTGGAAACAATAAGGATTACAAAATATCTCCAAATTAATGATAAATACCAAACCAAAGATCCCGGAAGTTTGTAGAACAAGCATAATAAATCCCCCAAATCTACATCTAGATAGATAATATTCAATATGGAGAAAATTAAAGACAAGAAAAAATTTTTGAAAGAAGCCAGATGGGGGCTATAATAACCATCTAACCTAGAGAAGAGAAAGGATAAAAGTTACATTGGACTTGTTTTTAGAAACCATGCAGGCCAGAAGAGAGGACAGTAAAATATTTTAAAGTGTTGAATTTAAATAATCACCAATTTGGAACTCTTTATCCAGAAAAACTATTCTTGAAAAGTTAAGAGAAATAAAGACTTTCTCAAACAAACAAAATCGAAGGAATTTATCTCCAGTATAACTACATTACGAGAAATGTGAAAATAAATCCTTTGGAAAGAAGGAAATGATAAAGATTAAAAACTTGGATCTACATAAAAAAAGGAAGTTTAGAAGGCTGAGGTAAGAGAATTGCTTGAGCCCAGGAGTTTGAGGTTGCTGTAAGGTATGACGCCACGTCACTCTACCAAGGATGACATAGTGAGACTCTCTCTCAAAAAAAAGGACCAGCATTACAAAAAGAATAAAAATATATATTATTATATTATTTAGTAGATACATTTGTTCAAAATAATGTATAGCAATGAGTGATTTGGTATTTATTGTTTATGAAATGTGAAAGGAATGATGGCAATGTTATAAAGAACGTGAAGAAGGAATCAAAACTACTCTATTATATGTAGTATAGTACTTGAGTTACCTCTGAAGTGGTATTTTGTAATTTAAAAGAGGAAATAGCTGTTTTAAAATTTATATTGCAAACTCAAAGGAAACTATTAAAATATTTTTTTAAACTAGCATGATCCATATGCTAAGAGATGAGAAAAAACAGAATCATATGAAATGCTCAATAAAACCAGGAAAAGCAGAAAAAAAGAGTGGAAGACAAAAAATAGTAAAAGGAGTTAAGTTACCCACAGGAAACAATAACAGATATGGCAGATATCAATGGAAATATATCAATAATTACTTTAAGCATCAATGGTCTAATAAACCAATTAAAAGACAAAGACATCAGTATGGACACAAGAAACAAGATCCAGACCACGTGTGGTGATTCATGCCTGTAATTCTAGGCTTCTGGGAAGCCAGGGTAGCAGCAAAACTTGAGAATAGAAGTTGGAGACCAGCCTGAGCAAAAGCAAGAGCCCGTCTCTACAAAATAGAAAATAATTAACTGGGGGTGGTGACACATACCTGTGCATGCACCTACTAGGCTGACTGAGGCAGGAGGATGACTTGAGCCTAGGAGTTTGAGTTTTAAGTTTTCTGGGAGCTGTGATGATGTCATTGCATGCACTCTGTCGGGGTGAAGAGCAAGACTCTGTTTCAAAAACAAACAAGTAAATAAACAAGCAAAAACATCCAACTATATGTTATGTACAGAAACCCAAAGATAGATTAAAAGTGAAATGATGGAGAAGCCTATACCATAACAATACTAATCAAAATAGCTGGAGTAGCTAAATTAATTTCTGAAAAATCCAATTAAAGAGCAATAAAATTATCAGACATAGGGAAGGACAGTATATAATGATAAAATGGTCAATTTTTCAAGAAGACATAAGAATACTGAATGTGTACACGTATGCACCTAATGAAAGAGTGCCAAAATATGTAGGCAGAAGTCGATAGAACTTCAAGGAGAAAGAGATGAATCCACTATTATAGTTGGAGACTTCAACACCCGTCTATCAGTAGTTGACATATCCAGCAGGCAGAAAGTCAATAATAACATAGTTGAACTGAATGACACAATCAATCAACTGGATATAACTAAAATCTAAAGAAAACTTCACCTAAGAGCAAAAAAAATTTCAAATTATTAAGCTCACAAGAAATATTCACCAAATTAGATCCCATTCTGAGACATAAAACATACCCTAACACGTATGAAATTTTACAATGGATGTTCTCAACCACAATGAAATTAAACTGGAAATAAATAACAGAAAAATAGCTAGAAAACTCTAAAATACATGATGATCAAATAACATATTTCTAAATAAAATAGGTCAAAGAGTCATAAGAAAAATATTTAAGTATTTCAAATTAAATGTAAATAAACATACAACTTATAAAAATATGTGAGATGCAGCAAAAGCAGTGTTTGAAAGGATATCTATAGCATTAAATCTATGCAATAGAAAAGAAGAATGATCTAAAACTCAAATACCTAGAAAAAAACTAAATTAAATGCAAATTAAGCAAAAGAAAAGAAACAACGCACAGAAATTAGTCCATAAAATCAAGGAGGAAGGAGTCTTCCCTGACTCATTCTACCAAACCAGTATCACTTTGATACCAAAGCCAGGAAAGGACACAACAAGAAAAGAAAACAATAGACCAATATCTCTTGTGAATATGGATACAAAAATCTTCAACAAAATACTAGCAAACGGAATTCAAAAGCACATTAAAAAAAAAAAAAAACTCAACATGATCAAGTAGATTTTGTCCCAGGGAAGCAAGAGTGGTTAAATATTTGGAAATAAATGTGATTCACCACGTAAACAGAAGCAAAAGCAAAGACCATATGACCATCTCAATAGATTCAGGGAAAGCTTTCTATAAAATCTAGCAACCTTCAGTGATAAACACCCTCAACAACTAAGGAAAAAAGAAATATACCATAAAATTATCAAAACAATATATGTCAAACCCACAGCCAAGAAAATACTGAATGTGAAATTTAAAAGCTTTCCTTCTAAGAACCGGAATAAGACAAGGGTTACCACTGCCATCACTTCTATTCAGCATAGTCCTGGAGTTTCTAGGAGAGCTATCAGGCAAGAGAAAGAAATATATGGTATCCAAATCTGCAATGAGGAGGTCAAAATAGTCCTCTTTGCAGATGATATGATCTTGTATCCAGAAAACTCTTACAGACTCCACCAAAAGACTCCTAAAATTGATACATAAATTCAGCAAAGTCTCAGGTTACAAAATCAACACAAATCAGTAGCATTTCTATATAGTAATAACAGTCAAGCTGAGAGTCAACTCAAGTCACAATAGCATGTACAACAGCTACAAAGAAAATAAAATACTTAAGAATCTACTTAACCAAGGAAGTGAAAGATCCCACAAAAAGAACTACAAAACACTGATGAAAAAAAACAGGTACGGATTGGCTTCTGGGGGGGAGGAGCAAAGATGGTGATCGGTAGCCAGCTTTCAGCAGAGGTTCCCGTCCAGAAGGAGAGTTAAAGGACAGAAACTCAGCAAGAAAGCTGATGGTTTGGATCTGAGCCAAAAGAAAAGGTCAAAGAGCGCACATCAACCCTGCTGGGGTGACCCGAGACCCAGAGGACACAAACAAAAAGGTACAGAGCACATCACCAAGCAGACGGGAGTCCCCTCCCCCATGAGAGAGGTTTGCAGTATACTTCATACCTCTATACAAACAAGCGAGAAGAGTTTGGATGTCCTCCCACTCTACCCCATGGGAGAGACCCTCTAAAAACCAGACCTCCTTCCCCTACTAGGGTGCTGTGGCGCTCTCCAGCCAGGCAAAAAACAGTATATACTCTCAACCTGCAAGTTGGTGTTCCTGGTGTTCCCCTCCACTCTAATCCCAAGGTCTGGAGGCCTGTTCCCCACAGAGTCCAGATTCTTGGAGATTTTCTTGAGGGGTGTGGATGGGCACAAACTTGCTGAACTGTGTGCTTTTCTGGCTCGCAGTGGTGAAAGGGGAGAGAGCCATGAGGAGACCTGGCTGGTGGGACGGTCTCCTGAGGCATGAAACAGCAATCAGCTCCGGGAACAATAGCTGGAGAGCTGCACCCCAGGAATGTTTTGAGGAGACACTCCCAGTCTTCTGGGCAGCCAGGGGAAGTAGTGGCTTCTCTGGTGCTGGTGCCGGGAGAGTGGACCGGCAACCAAGGCAAGTGAAGGATTTCCCTGAGGTGGTACCAGCTGGGACACAAAGCAGGGATTAGAATTCTCGCAGAGAGGCTGCTTTGCTTAACCTGGCCATCAGGGGATGAAAGCTGAGACAAAGGGCTAGAACTCACAGATTGAGTAAAACCCATTTGCAGCCCCAGTCTGATCAAGTAAAATAGCCTTGACAGAAATAAATTCTGATAACTTGTTCTGTTCCAGCAGCAACATCAATCAGGGACAGGGCTGGAACTGAGTGAATCACCCCAGCTCCTGTTAAGTACCCAGGTTGTCAGGCCTCACCTCCCCCTGCCAAACAGTGACAGGGAGTAGCGGACTGGTTGTGGAGCCACAGACCTCACTG
>CAUYON010192183.1:0-26777 GCA_963573935.1 Arctocebus calabarensis
GGCCTAAAGGAGGAGATGGGGAAAGACTGGGAGAGAAACGAAGAGAGCTTCTCTCTCCCCACTAGAATTCTCTCCCTCTACCAGGAGCCTTAATGTTTTCTGTATTCTTTTCTGTGAATAAATTCTGTCTTACAAAAAAAATAAATAAATAAAATTAAATTAAAAAAAAAAAAAAGATACCGCTTCTCTTCTCTGGGTCTTCCAGACCCCGCTCATACAGTTTTGAAGCGTAAGTCGCAAGAGGATGACCGCCTCCCTCTTGCCGTAAAGCGAGTACTTGAAAGGGTCACCTCCCCTAGTGAGGGCGGGGTCATCAGTGCCACTGTCGCAAAGCTGAAAGTGTTTGAGTTCCACCCCCTCCGTCGTAAAGATGCCTGCGGCAGGCGTTTTTTTTCTTCTGTCGCAAAAGCTCTTTGCCCATGTCTTCACCCCTCCTGGAGCCACTCCGTCACTTGGCAGTGCCGTAAAGCAAGCCTTCCCGACCCCCGTCGTCCTTCTGCACCCGTGGTAGTTTTTAGTGCCCCAACCCGGCGGTTTCTTTGCCGTAAAGCATACCTGGCCCCAGCCCCTTTCCCTTGGGGTGTCTGTCCACCGCGGTTGCCACGGTGCCGCCAAGCGCGGCTGTCGTGCGGCCCCGGTGTCAGCGGTGATGGCGGCGGGGTCGGGTGGGAATGGGGGCTCTGGGGGAGGCCCCGGGCCGGGGCCGGGTGGGGGTGGGGGCCCCGGCGGGGGAGGCCCAGGACCGGGGTCCAGCGGGAGTATCGGCAGTGGCGGGGAGCTGCACCCGCGCACTGGGCGCTTGGTGAGCTTGTCGGCCTGTGGGCGTACAGCGCGGCGGCAGCAGCCAGGCCAGGAGTTTAACCATGGGCTGGTGTTGAGCCGGGAACCCTTGCGCGATGGACGCATCTTCACCGTTCGCATCGACCGCAAGGTGCAGAGCTGGGGCCGCGGAACCAAGATGTGGAGGGTGGTGGGAGAGGACTTGAGGGAGACCGGGGTAGAACAGTCAGGGTAGCCCAAATCATTGGGTACCAAGGGGAAACTGACAGATTGTAAAGTACCAGGTAACAGGCAGGAAGCAAGCATGAAGCAGGCACATTCATTCTGAGAAGACAAGGAGAGCTTGAGTTTTCTCAAGACCCAGAAGCTGAGAAGGGACATGGGGTGCTCATCCACTAGAATGGCTGGGAAAGAAAACTCAGGGAACAATTTCTTGGGGATGGGGGATGGAGGATGGAGAGATGTCAGAAATGTGATGGAAAGAGAAGAGAGGTACCAAGGAAAGGACAAACCATTGAAGGCAAACTCACAGGTACAGCCAGGAAGATGTGTGAGGAGAAATACTCGGGGAGGGAGGTGTGTGTAAGTTGGTGAAGAGGCCAGGCTCTCAGAAAGATTTTGAAATAAGTGAATCTGGGTGGAGCTTAAGCCTGGGAGAGAATTAGATGAAGAAAAGAAAGCGACATACAGGAGCGAGAGGTGGGGGCAGAGGAAGCATGTGCATGTGGATGGTTGGACGGCCATAGAGACCAGAGAAGTTAGAGAAGGCAAGAGGCTGGAACCATTTCCTAGGAGTGGTGTTGTAAAAACTGAGTATAGAGCAAGACTGCTAGGAAAAAGCAGGCCCAAATAATTTCTGAGATAGAGTCAATAAAATTACTGCAGATCTTGATTTCTGGAATAGGTTCCCAAGAGAAACAGAAAGTCATTGAGAAGTGAGACACAGTGGCCTGTGGAGTGGCTCATCCTGAGCCTCTGTCCACAACCACAGGTCAACTCCTGGAGTGGCTCCATTGAGATTGGGGTGACAGCGCTGGACCCTGGTGTGCTGGACTTCCCAAGCAGTGCCACAGGGCTGAAGGGGGGCTCATGGGTAGTGTCGGGCTGCTCGGTGCTGAGAGATGGACGCTCTGTGCTGGAGGAATATGGTCAGGACTTGGACCAGCTTGGCGAAGGGGACCGTGTGGGTGTGGAGCGCACAGTTGCTGGGGAACTACGGCTCTGGGTGAATGGACGGGATTGTGGTGTGGCTGCCACAGGTCTGCCTGCTCGTGTCTGGGCCGTTGTGGACCTTTATGGCAAGTGCACCCAGATCACCGTGCTACCCCCAGAGCCAGGCTTCAACTCCCCTACTCCCATCTCTACACCTCCCCTTGAGCCCTCAGCTCCCCCTGAAGATTCTGGCTTGGCTGAACAGGGAACCTCTGGGGATGAAGGTAAGAACACACCTAGGGTAGTGGTGGAGGGGTGGGGCAGAGGGTATGGCTGAAGGAATAGGGGAAATACAGGGAGAAGAGAGGTTGGGTGTGGGCAAGGCCATTCAGCCCTCCAAGTCTTAAGGGGAGGGGAGAGCAAGGGTTAGAAGATGGGGTCTCCTTGCTGTGGTCCACGAAGCAGGGGCTGAACCCTTATTCCCCTCCCATCCTACCTGGTCCCCAGCCTTCATGGTGTCCCCAGCACAGGCCCGGCCGGAGATGTTTCCTAACAGCCTTGAGTCGCATAATGGTGAGGGCTTTGGGGAGGTCCAGGGAAGGGGATGGGAAGTGAGGGAGGGACTTCAGGAGAGGGGTAGGAAGAGAGGTGCCAAGTCTGAGATTATAGAGCCTCATCCCAGCTTCTTTTCCATCCCGCTGTTGTAGACTTTGCCAACATGGAACTATCTGAGGTGGTGAGCAATGCCATCCTGTCTGCCTACAATGGGGGGCTCCTAAATGTGAACCTGAGCTCCCCACCATCAGGAGATGGCCTGGCATCTAGCGGTGTTGCCACCTCACCCATCCTCACTTCCAATGATGCCCTGCTCTTTCATGAGAAGTGTGGGACACTCATCAAACTAAGCAACAATAATAAGACTGCTGAGCGCCGGCGGCCCTTGGATGAATTCAACAATGGAGTTGTCATGACCAACCGCCCACTTCGGGATAATGAGATGTTTGAGGTGTGCAAGATTCTGGGGTTCAGCTAGTATCTCACCCCTGGGAGCTAAAGATGGGGTTCAACTCTTATTTATTTATTTATTTATTTTTGAGACAGAGTCTCACTTTGTTGCCCTCAGTAGTACCGTGGCATCATAGCTCACAGCAACCTCAAACTCCTGGGCTCAAGTGATCCTCTTGCCTTAGTCTCCTGAGTAGCTGGGATTATAGGCGCCCAACCCAATGCCAGGCTGTCTTTAGATCCTGGGTCTCACTCTTGCTCAAGCTGGTCTCAAACCTGTGAGCTCAGGCAATCCACTTGCCTCAGCCTCCCAGAGTGCTAGGATTACAGGTGTGAGCCACCACACCCAGCCTTTTAAAAGTTTTTTTGTGACACAGTTTCTCTCTGTTGCCCTGGGTAGAGTGCTGTGATATCATAGCTCATGGTAACCTTAAACTCTTGGGTTCAAGTGATCTCTTGCCTCAGCTTGCCAAATAGCTGAGACTACAGGCACCTGCTACAACACCCAGCTAGTTTTTTTATGTTTTTAGTAGAGACAGGGTTTTGCTCTTCCTCAGGCTAGTCTTGAACTCCTGAGCTCAAGCAATCTACCCGCCTTGGCCTCCCAGAGTATTAGGATTACAGGTGTGAGTCACCGTGCCTGGTGGGGCTCAATTCTTGATGCTGGGAGGGTAGGGGTCTGTGGAGAAACTAAAGACTGAGAGTTGTCTTCTGTATTTATATTCCCTGCTTTTTTCTTCTGCTGCCACTTAATACCAGATCCGTATCGACAAGCTTGTAGATAAGTGGTCAGGCTCCATTGAGATCGGTGTCACCACCCATAACCCCAACAGTTTGGAGTACCCAGCAACCATGACCAACCTCCAGTCAGGTATTGATTCCAGGAAGGAGTGGGGCTGCAGGCTTGGGATTGCTGAGTGGAAGGAACTCTAGTCCTAACCAGGGTGTCATCTTCACCTAGGCACCATCATGATGAGCGGCTGTGGGATCCTGACCAACGGCAAGGGTACCCGTCGAGAGTACTGTGAATTCAGTCTGGATGAGCTGCAGGTGAGGGTGAGGCTCAGAACCTTGGACCCCTCTCCAGGGGAGCCACAGGTACTGTGTATCCTTATCAGGGCATCACTAGTGGTCATTTCTGTAACCTAGAGCACAAAACTCTCTTTCCCAAGAAGGCAGGGTTTCCCAACAGTTAAGCACTCAGATTTTGGAGTCTGGTTGTTCAATTTCTCTTATTATTTGTCTGTTTGTGGTGGTGAACTGAGGCAATGTGCTTATCTGTTTTGGTTGCTTCCCCCCCACCCCTGCCCCAGTCTCTAAAATGAGCCTAGTAATAATGCCTATTTTATAGATTGACACTTAAGAAATTGGTGCTTTTTTGAGATGGTTTAACTCAGTGCCTGACTTCCTTTGAGCATTCAGCAAATGTAAAAATCGTCATGTCTACAAAAAAAGGACCCAAGATGTATCCTACCTGTCTTCCAGGGTGGTCTGAGACTTACATGAATACTTTTTAGAAACTTAGAGTCACTCTCCTGTGGAATGTGGTGGTGAAAAGTGTCCCAGGATTGCTCTGGACCCTGACCGTGGGTAGATTCTAAGCTGAGGTATCTTTCTGCTTTAAGTAGGAGGGTGACCACATTGGCCTCACAAGAAAGTCCAACTCTGCCCTGCACTTCTTCATTAATGGCATTGATCAGGGTAAGAGGTTGCTCAGAGAGGGCTAGTGGGATAGGGCTTTCAGCAGGGATGGGGACAGGGATCTATACCTCATTCTCCTGCTCCCTTTTGGTGCTTGGTCTCCCTGTTTTTGACTCTTTTCCTCTCATTCTGTCCATTCTGCTGATACCCTTGCACCTTCCATTATCACAGGAGTGGCTACCCCTCTGACCCCCCCAGTGGTATATGGTGTGGTGGACTTGTATGGGATGGCAGTGAAGGTGACCATTGTCCACAATAACAACCACAGTGATCGTCTCCGCCGGAACAATGCCATTCTGCGAGCGCTGTCCCCTGAGGGTGCTCTCCGCCGTGCTGCTCCTGCTGCCCAGGCAGAACCTGAACGCCTGCTCTTCCACCCTAACTGTGGGCAGAAGGCAGCTATCACCCATGAAGGACGCACTGCCCTGAGGCCCCAGTATGGCCCATGGGGTGGGGAGAAGCCTGCAGAAGGGGTTCTACTGTTATTAGGGGGGAGGGCAAGGAAACAGGAGGCAAAGAGTCTGTTGGCTGGGGTATCCCAGACAGAAAAGCTGGGCACTTCCTGGGATTTGAAGTTTAGTTGGTTGGCTGGGGCAGTGGGTATTGGCAGGCATTGAGGGGCTAAACCTTGACTCAAGTTTCAGTTAAGAGCTGAATTCCCACTTGCTGTGTCCTCAGTGCCACCGATGACTTCAATCATGGCGTGGTGCTGAGCAGTAGAGCCCTGCGGGATGGAGAGGTGTTCCAGGTGCGCATTGACAAGATGGTGGACAAATGGGCTGGCTCCATTGAGATTGGTGTCACTACCCACAACCCTGCCTACCTCCAGTTGCCTTCCACCATGACCAACTTGCGCTCTGGTGAGCTCCCAAGAAGGGCAGGTCCAGAATAGGGTTTTGGGAGGACTCTCCGTGAAGTCTTGGTACTTGCTCTCCGGCCCCTTTTTCACTCATCACACTTATGACTACTCATTCAGTGGCTGACGAGTGTCTTGTGGGTAGGGCTTATGGCTGACATAAGAATTGCACAGTTTTGTTTTTTTTTTTGAGACAGAGTCTCACTATGTCACCCTCAGAGTGCTGTGGCATCATAGCTCACAGCAACCTCAAACTCTTGGGCTTAAGCAATTCTCTGGCCTCAGCCTTCCAAGTAGCCATGACAACACCAGGTATTTTTTGTTGCAGTTGTCATTGTTGTTTGGCTGGCCCCTGCCAGGCTCGAACCTGCCAGCCTTGGTATATGTGGCTGGCGTGGTAACTACTGTGCTACAGGTGCCGAGGCAGAATTGCACAGTTTTCTTTTCCTGCTCAGGGAAGAAAGCTGGCTGTCAAAGAATAGGCTACATGGGCTTTGGGCTTAGGGAAATAATGTGGAGCTGTATATAAAGCAGAGGAGCCCTGCCTTCCCTCTCATATCCTCTGCCACTCCTTGCCCCCCTAGGGACCTGGATGATGACAGGGAATGGGGTGATGCACAACGGGACAACCATCTTAGATGAATATGGGCACAACTTGGACCGCCTCAAGGTGGGAGAATGGCTGTACTGCCTGTGCCTGTTTGCAACGGTCGGGGAGGCAGGCAAGGCAGGGCTGATGCAGGACCAACCCAGGCAAGAACTCTGCCTGACTCCTCACTCCAGCCCCCCTTCTTCCAAGGCAGGGGACACTGTAGGTGTGGTGCGACGGGAGGATGGAACTCTCCATTTCTTTGTCAATGGAATGACTCAGGGCCCTGCTGCCTGGAATGTGCCTCCGGGTGTCTATGCTGTTGTGGATCTCTACGGCCAGGCAGCCCAGGCCACCATTGTGGACGACGTGGGTGAGGGCCGGGCTGGGCTGGGCTGGGGCACAGGTCTAGGGTATCCTTGGGAGGCCCTAGAGACCTAATGGGTGGTGTCCCTCTTGCAGAGGTGCCTCCAATTCCTGAACCACTCCCAGAAGGCAATAACCAAGTGTCTCCAAGCTCCCCTTCCTCAGGGACTGGGGGCTCAGACCTGCGCTTCCACCAGCTCCATGGCAGTAATGCAGTCATCACTAATGGGGGCCGCACTGCACTTCGCCACAACTGCCGTAGCGAATTCAATGATGCCATTGTCATCTCCAACCGGTCAGTGTCTGGACTTTCAGGTCCCCACCTTATAATTGCCCACCTTAGTCACCTAAGTAGAGCCTCCCTGGACACCGCTGTCCCTTGCAGGGCCCTGCGGGATGGAGAACTATTTGAAATTGTCATTCAAAAGATGGTGGACCGCTGGTCAGGCTCCATTGAGGCTGGTGAGGGGGCATCTGTGTATGTGTTGAAGGGTGCAGGGTGTAGGATGCCTGTGGCCTAGAGGTCCAGCTCTGACGTACCCCTGCCCCTCCTTAGGAGTGACTGCTATTCGGCCTGAAGACCTGGAATTCCCTAACACTATGACAGACATTGACTATGATACGTGGATGCTGAGGTTGGGCTGCCTGCTTTGGGGGCCAGCTTGGCAGGATTGGGTGGAGCTGGCTGGGATCAGGGAAGGAGGGTTTGGGCCTCCAGTGGCCATGGGTAGTGGTTGACCTCAGGGATCTGGCTGCCTCCTCCTTTCAATTCTGGGAAGCCACACCCAGCCCTGCAAAGGCTCAATCCTCCTATCTCTTAGGGTAGTTATTACTTTTCCTTGGGGGATCCCAGGGACAAAGGAGATAGGATTGGGCCATCAAGACTCCAGTCAAAAGCACTGAAGGTTCTGACAGGTAGAATGGGCAGGGGCCAGTGTAAAGATGAAGCTGGGAGACTGACCCATCTCTTCCATACCCCAGTGGCACAGCCATCATGCAAGATGGTAACACGATGCGCAACAACTATGGGTGTGACCTTGATGCGCTGGGCACAGGTGCACGCATTGGCATGATGCGAACTGCCAAGGGCGATCTGCACTACTTCATCAATGGCCAGGACCAAGGCGCTGCTTGCTCAGGCTTGCCTCCGGGTAAAGGTGACTACTCTGTGGCTTTCGCCCTGCCACCCTCCGCCTAGGCCATCCAAGCTGTGGGTTTCTAACCCCTTCCTTTCCTACCCAGAGGTGTATGCAGTAGTGGATCTCTACGGCCAGTGTGTCCAGGTGTCCATCACCAGTGCCACCGGCCCCATGGACAACAGCCTGGCGACAAGCAACACTGCCACTGAGAAATCATTTCCCCTGCACTCCCCAGGTATGACATCAGGGAGGGCAGGCAATGTGGGCCTGAAAGGTACAGCTTCCAAATCAGGGAAGCTGTTAAAAGATGGCTGGCTAGGTAGCTGCAGGCCACAGGGAGGGGACAGCCCACAGTGGCAAGCAGCTAGCCAGGGGGTTGGGACACAGAGCCTAGACACTTCCTGCCATTAAGGGGCCAAGACACTATACGCTGGGCATGTGTCTTGCTGTAGTGAAAGAGATGTCAGGAGGTCCTGAGGAGTAATGGTATATATTGTCTTTATGTCCACATCACTTTCATCTGAAAGCTTTGCTTTGTGTCCTGTCTTGAGGCCTTCTACTCCAATCCTACCCTTTCCTTTGGTGCCATCTTTCCACAGTGGCTGGCGTGGCTCACCGATTCCATAGTACTTGTGGCAAAAATGTCACCCTGGAGGAAGATGGCACAAGGGCAGTACGTGCAGCTGGCTATGCTCATGGCCTTGTTTTCAGCATCAAGGAGCTCAAAGCTGAGGAAGTTTTTGAGGTAGGCTGTTGAGATGTGACAGAGGAGGCTGCCAAGCCCATCACCACAGGGCCAGTTACTATTTTCTCTCTCACAGGTGAAAGTGGAAGAGCTGGATGAGAAGTGGGCAGGTTCCCTCCGGTTGGGGCTGACTACACTAGCACCAGGGGAGATGGGGCCTGGAGCAGGCGGTGGCCCAGGGCTGCCTCCCTCCCTGCCAGAGCTCCGAACTAAGACCACTTGGATGGTGTCCAGCTGTGAAGTGAGGCGTGATGGGCAGCTCCAGAGGATGAACTATGGCCGGAACCTAGAGCGGCTTGGGGTAAAGCAGCTGGCTCCAGGGACGGGGAGGGGTTGGAAGTGGAAGTTGCAGGGAGGGGTGGGCTGAGCATCTGTCCTTATCCCACCTTGTCCTAGGTGGGGAGTCGTGTGGGTGTTCGTCGTGGGGCAGATGACACGATGCACATTTTGGTAGATGGAGAAGATATGGGCCCTGCGGCCACCGGCATTGCCAAGGTAGACCTAAGAGCTTCCTTGGGTTCTGGGAGTGGGGTTGAGGTCTTTTGTTGTTCCCTGATTTACTGGGTCTTATGTACCCCTAGAATGTATGGGCTGTGTTGGATCTCTACGGGCCAGTACGCAGTGTGTCTATTGTCAGTTCCACAAGGCTGGAAGAGCCTGAAGGCACCCATCCTCCTTCCCCCAGCTCAGACACCGGCAGTGAGGGCGAGGAGGACGACGAGGGCGAGGAACGTGGGCTGGGAGTAAGAGGCTGCAGCAGAGCCTGCCATGCACACAGATGGGCAGTTGGTGGGCCACTGGGTGCCAGGCCTGTTTTGAGTTAGCTAATTGTCTAGCAGAGGCTCAAAGTCTGTGTAAACCTCAGTGGGGTGGGTCAGGCCTGGCATTGGCAACCCCTGTAGCTCAGTCTCTTCTCCACACCAGGGCCAGAATCAAGTGGGTATTATGCCCACAGCCCTCGAGTTTCTGGAGAACCATGGGAAGAATATTCTCTTGTCCAATGGGAACTGTACAGCCACACGGGTGGCCAGCTACAATCAAGGCATTGTCGTCATCAGCCAGCCCCTGGTGCCCCAGCTGCTGGTCCAGGTGGGTTCTGCCTCCTTAGCTCCAGCTCCTCTTGTTCCAGAAGGGCCCAGAGCCAACCCTCTTGGAGAAAGGCTTTTTCAGATGGAGGAAAAAGAAGGCAAGCTTGGTTGAGCTTCCTGGACTTTTGTCCACACCCTGTAATGTAAATTAGTTATAAATCAGTTATCAGTAAGTCTCCACTTGGTAACAGGTGAGGGAAACACTAGGGAGGAGCTAGAGGAGTCCCAGGAAGATGATCTTATACGTGGGAACAAGGAGGGCTTTCTAGAGAAAGGGGGCCTTTCGGCTGGAAACTGAAATGTGTATCAGAGTTGGCCAGGTGAAGGACGGCCCTACGAAACAGAATCCTTACAGAGGCAACAGCAAGATAAGGGTCAAAAAGGGAAGGAAACAACTGAATTTGCAGCTTCTTTTCCTTCCAAGCATCAGAAAGGACATCTGGTGGGTGTGGTGGCTCACACTTATAATCCTAGCATTCTGGGAGGCTGAGGTGGGTGGATTGCTTGAGCTCAGGAGTTCCAGACCAGCCTGAACAAGAATGAGACCCCATCTCTACTAAAAATAGAAAAATTAGCCAGGCATGGTGGCATTTGCCTGTAGTCCCAGCTACTCTGGAACCTGAGGCAAGAGAATCATTTGAGCCCAGTTTGAGGTTGCCGTGAGCTGTGACATCACAGCACTCTAGCCTGGGCAACAGAGTGAGACTCTGTTTCATTAAAAAAAAAAGAAAGAAAAAAGAAAGGGCAGCATCTTAGGCCACACTCTGGGAGATGCTACATTCTCTGCCTAGCTAGGGTAAGGAGCCTGGCTCTTCCCAGGAGGCCATGATTATGGAGTGATTTCTTCTCCCTTAGGTGCGAATAGACTTCCTGAACCGACAGTGGACGTCTTCCCTTGTCTTGGGAGTCATCACCTGCCCACCTGAGAGGCTGAACTTCCCGGCCTCTGCCTGTGCCCTCAAACGGGCAGCCTGGCTACTGCGAGGCCACGGAGTCTTCCACAATGGTCTCAAGGTGAATAAGGGAGCCAGAAAGAAGGGAGAAGGCCAGACATCTGGCCTTCATCTGGCCAGACATCTGGTTGGCTTCAGGCTTGTAGCCTCCTCTTGTGTCCTTGTCATTGAGAATGTTACAGTGGGGAGAAAGGGGAGGGAGTTCTAGGTAACTGAAGTGGGAGTAGGGCCTAGGCAGTGAGTAAGTATGGAGGGCAAAGCTCAGCAACTGGCAAGTGGAAGCAGAGTAAAGGCGGGGATGGCTGCTGTGGTGGGAGTCTGACCTCTGGAAGACAGTAGGTCTCTCTTCCTAGATCTGTGAGAAGTTTGGTCCAAATCTGGACACATGTCCTGAAGGGACCATCCTGGGACTACGGCTGGACAGCTCTGGAGGGCTACACCTCCACGTCAACGGAGTGGACCAGGGGGTGGCTGTTCCAGATGTGCCCCAGCCCTGCCATGCGCTTGTGGATCTCTATGGGCAGTGTGAGCAGGTTAGTGGCAATCTGGGTGGAAAAGAGAGTGTTCATGGGAGCCTGGGCTGTCCATTAAGGGGATCAGCAGCCCTGGGGGCTGATTAAGTTCTAGATGACCACCTCTCTCCCCTGCAGGTGACAATTGTGAGCCCTGAACCAGGGTCTGCCAGTGGGAAGAGTACTGGAACCCAAGGGGACATGGAAAAAGCAGACATGGTGGACGGTGCGCCAGCCCAAAGGGACTGCTCCCACCCCTCCTTCTACATTTCTAGCCCAACTTCTATGACCTATGCCCCTCTGCTCCCTCAGGTATCAAGGAGAGTGTGTGCTGGGGTCCACCGCCTGCTGCTAGCCCTCTAAAGAGCTGCGAGTACCATGCCCTTTGCTCCCGCTTCCAAGAACTGCTGCTGCTTCCTGGTGAGTCCCAGTCCTCCAGAACTCACCTCATTCCCAAGGCCAGGACAGGTTTATGCTCAGAGCCCTGAAAACCAGTTGGAGACTTGAGATCCAGGGTGGGAGCCATAGCACCAAGCCTGCTATTCACTCTCCCTCAGAGGATTATTTCATGCCTCCACCGAAACGTAGCCTGTGCTACTGTGAGTCTTGCCGGAAGCTTCGAGGAGATGAGGCCCATAGGCGCCGAGGAGAGCCTCCCCGGGAATATGCCCTGCCCTTTGGCTGGTGCAGGTTTAACCTCAGGTATATATGTGACAGACTCAGGCATTTGTCATATACTGATCTTTGTTCCCTTGTGAAAGCAGGGATTGGGGGGAGGGGTCCCAAGAGGGTACATGGAAGAAATGATAGAACTTCCTACCTTCCTTAGGGAGCCAATGACCTTTGTCCTCTCTGCCCTGTCTGCCCACCTCTTAGGGTAAATCCCCGTCTGGAGGCAGGGACGCTAACCAAGAAGTGGCACATGGCATATCATGGGAGCAATGTGGCAGCTGTACGGAGAGTGCTAGACCGAGGGGAGCTGGGAGCAGGTACTGTGGAGCAGGCAGTGGCAGGGTAGGCTGGGTCTGAGGTGTGGGATCACTGGAAGGAATAAAATGGCTGTCCTGATCCATTTCTCCTTCCAGGCACTGCCTCCATTCTGAGCTGCCGGCCGTTGAAGGGAGAGCCTGGGATAGGGTTTGAGGAGCCTGGTGAGAACTGTGCACCTCCTCGAGAGGAGCAGCCCCCACCCGTGCTGCTCTCTCCATCCCTTCAATATGCTGGGGCCCAGACCCTGGCCTCCAAAGTGCAGTGAGTACACAGGAGGGGTGGGGAGAGATCTCCACAGGCTTAGACCAAGATGGGAGGGAGGTGCCCACAGGCAGCCACTGGGATCTTTGTGATTTGCCTTACCCTCTCTCACCCTGTCTGACCAGTTGCTCAGGCTCTATATCAGCCCTTTCTTCACTCATTCATTGAACAAGTACCACTTCTATGCTTTCTTGATGGGCAAAAAAGGAACGTTGATCTTGTGGAACTTATACCTGCTCTCTCTAAACAATGTTTATACATGATAAGTATTTAATATTTTTAAAGGTGATAAAAGTAGGTGCTATACAAACTAAGAAAAATGATTGGAGTGAAGAAGTACAATGGAGCAGGCATGTTAAATAGGTAGTCAGGATAGGCATCAGAAGAAGGGGAGATCTGAACAAAGGCTTGAAGAAGAAAGTGAAGGATGTAGCTGAGCAGGCTTTGGGAGGAAGAGTATTTCAAGCAGAACAGCTGGAGCTAAGTTCCTTTAAGGTGAGGCAGTATTTCCTAGGAACAGTAAGGCCTGTGTGGTTTGAACAGTGTTAGTAAGGGGGAAGAGTTACTGGGCCAGAGGTCTCACTCCCCTATTTCTGCTTCTTGTCTGACAGATTCCGGGATCCCAAATACCAGCGGACTCACCAGGCTCAGGTGGCATTCCAGGTGTGCGTGCGCCCTGGCTCTTACACCCCTGGCCCCCCTTCTGCTGTTCTTGGAGAACCTCCTGACTCTCATTTCAGCCCAGCTGAACTTGAATGGGTCACTAAGGAGAAGGGGGCCACACTCCTCTATGCCCTGCTGGTACGGGTGGAATGAGGAGTGAGACACCACTACTACAAGCACAGTTGGGCTTTGGGCCCATGAACTCTGAGTAACGACTGCCTCTAACTCATTCCAGTGACTCATGGCATGCACAGGTGCTGTGTTTGGCAGATGCGCAGGAGCATGTAGGCAGGCTCTCAGATTTAGATGGCAAGTGGCACATCTCCATGTCCAGGGGCCCAGAACACTCCCTCTAATGGGAGGGAGCTCGGGGAAGCCCAGCTCTGGGCCCTGGGTACCCCACTTCATGCACTGATTTGGGAAACACGACTCCCTCTTACTCCCTTCCCCCTTAACACTTAATTTATTTCCGTTTTTGTTTTTGGTTACTGTGAATCCCAGAGGAGTCTCCCTGTGCCCACATGAAGCTGCTTTCCCCCACGGGCCTCGGGCGGGAGCAGGGAAGGGCGGGCATAAGGACGAAGGGGCCCTCTGTACAGTTGTTACTGACTCTGATTTCTAAGGAGCCAATAAATGCCGTCTCAGAGCCTGCGCCTCGGCCTCTCTCGCGCGCCACACTCTCCAGAGCCCGCCGTCCCTCGAGCCGCCGGGCCAAGTTAAAAGGCTGAAGGCGCAGCTGACCCGCATCCCCTGCCACGGAGTTTGGGCGCCGCGGGCTCCTGTCCCAGAGCGCTTCTGCCCTTTCCTCTCACGCAACCCGCGAGGGTACCGCCACTCCGGAAGTTGTTCTGGCTGCCGGATGTGACGTAGGGGCCCAGGCGCGTCGGAGGGCTGCGGAGAAAGCGCAGAGGTGGGTAGGGAGGGGCGAGCGCCGGGGCTGGCGGGGAGGGAGGCGGGGGCGCTGACCTGGGGACCCTTGCGCGGCCTGCGCGCGCAGTGGCGCGGGGGCTGGGGCCTGGGCCGGCGGCGGGCACCAGGAACACGTGATTGGGAACGGCGACCCTGCCGCGCGGTCGGGCTTCCGCCTTGGCTGGGCGCGGTGCCCCCCGGCTGAGCGCCGCCCCTCCCCAATCCCCCAGCTGAGCGCCCGCAGGCCCGGTCTGAGGTCTGGCAGTCAGTGACAGAGCCCGGCGTCCACGGCCCGAGAGTACACGGAGGCACCATGCCCGCGCTCCTGGAGCGCCCGAAGCTTTCCAACGCCATGGCTAGGGCGCTGCACCGGCACATCATGATGGAACGCGAGCGCAAGCGGCAGGGTGAGCTGGGCCCAAAGCGATGGGATTCGCGGCCCTGAAGTGGCTCCGCTATCCCAGGGCTGGCCCCCCACAGACAGACCTGTGCACCTGCGGTCGAGGCTAGGGGAGGGAATGAACAGCCCGGGTGGGAGTTAAGAGGCTTGGTTCAAGCTCCAGAGCTCCAGAACCCTAGAATCCTTGATCTGGGAAGGACCTTGGAGAGCACCTGATAATAAAGCCTCCCTCTTGCAGTGATGGGGAAGCCTATCCCCTCGAGGAGAGTACAAGCACACTGGGATAAGGGGCTTTTGTTGGTCTTTGGTCTGTTAACACTTGA
Source organism: Arctocebus calabarensis (assembly GCA_963573935.1). Lineage (NCBI taxonomy): Eukaryota > Metazoa > Chordata > Mammalia > Primates > Lorisidae > Arctocebus > Arctocebus calabarensis. The sequence continues at coordinate 14,433 of CAUYON010192183.1, forward strand.
ATTATTGGCTTGGCGCCTGTGGCTTAACAGGCTAAGGCGCCAGCCACGTACATCTGAGCTGGCGGGTTCGATTCCAGCCCGGGCCCACCCAACAGCAATGGTGGCTGCAACCAAAAAATAGCCAGGCGTTGTGGCGGGCGCCTGTAGTCCCAGCTACTTGGGAGGCAGAGGCAGGAGACTCGCTTAAGCCCCGGAATTGGAGGTTGCTGTGAGCTGTGATGCAGCAGCACTCTATCCAGGGTGACAGCTTGAGGCTCTGTCTCAAAAAAAAAAAAAAAAAAAAATTGAATTATTTTCACCACCACTTTGTCATTTTGCTTGAATTCTCTAGAAGAAGAAGAGGTAGACAAGATGATGGAACAGAAAATGAAGGAAGAACAAGAAAGAAGGAAAAAAAAGGAGATGGAAGAGAGAATGTCACTAGAGGAGACAAAGGAACAAGTAAGCAATCCCTTGATCTCTCCCAGTTCTGACTTCTTCTTTGGCTGTCCTTGCCTTTGTGTTCTCTTACCTTTCCTTTCCCACCTTCCAGATTCTGAAATTGCAGGAGAAGCTTTTGGCCCTACAGGAAGAGAAGCACCAACTGTTCCTGCAGCTTAAGAAAGTTTTACATGAGGAAGAAAAACGGAGGCGAAAAGAGCAGAGGTGGGAGCAGAGAACTAAAGATTCAAATGGTGGCAAAGTGGAATTGGGATCAAGTAACAAAAAAGAATTGCAGTTTAATGGCAAGAGAGAGAGGACCTGTCTTTTGATTCTGACCTTTCTTTTCACTCCAGCGACCTAACCACTCTGACATCAGCTGCATATCAGCAGAGCTTGACTGTTCACACAGGAACTCATCTCCTCAGTATGCAGGGTGAGGAGTGAAGAACCACCTGACAGAATGGGCCCTTCTGGAGGTTGCAGCCTCCTTTTTCAGCATCTTGAAGCCCCTCTCCCTTTCTAGGGAGCCCTGGAGGACACAATCGCCCAGGCACCCTCATGGCAGCTGACAGAACTAAACAGATGTTTGGACCCCAAGTGCTTACGGTGAGCAAAGTAGGATTGGATGTCTAACCCCAATTGCTTTTCCTCACTACTTCTACTTAGGTTTCTTTGCCACCAAAGATTCAAACCACGAACATATCAAGCGCTTCTCATACATGGGAAAATGGGGCATACAGAAATGTATACAAGTCACTGGGATTCTGCTTTCAAGAGTTTTGAGGTTCTCATTCTCCCTTGCTTAGACCCGGCACTACGTGGGCTCAGCAGCTGCTTTCACAGGGACCCCAGAACATGGGCAATTCCAAGGCAGCCCAGGTGGTGCATATGGGACTGCTCAGCCCCCACCCCATTATGGGCCTACACAGCCAGCCTATAGTCCTAGTCAGCAGCTCAGAGGTGAGTGACGGAATGAGGGGGGTGGGGTTCCTCAAAGCCCAGAGAGAATGTTATAGAGCCAAAGGAGGTCCTAATTAATGCCTGTGCCTCCTGCCTTTCTCAGCGCCTTCAGCGTTTCCTGCAGTGCAGTACCTATCTCAGCCACAGCCACAGCCCTATGCCATGCACGGCCACTTTCAGCCCACCCAGACAGGTGACAACACTCCGTGCAGGAGCCCTAGCTCCATGGGTTCTCTGTATGTCACTCTCTGCTCATTTCACATACCTTTTTCTCACCTAGGGTTCCTCCAGCCTGGTGGTGCCTTATCCTTGCAAAAGCAGATGGAGCATGCTAACCAGCAGACTGGCTTCTCTGACTCAGTGAGTAGGGAACCTTGGGAGGTCATGGTTAGGCTATACTAAGGGGGAGGGGAGGAACACAGTACGCCTCAGGTCCTAACTCTGTTCTCTGCAGTCTTCCCTGCGCCCTATGCACCCGCAGGCTCTACATCCAGCCCCAGGACTTCTTGCCTCCCCCCAGCTCCCTGTGCAGATGCAACCAGCAGGAAAGGTAAGGATAGTAATCAGTTGTACCTGTGAAAATCTCCATGCTACTGGGAAAGCGGGATAGGTAGGACAGGTGGCCCATATCATCCACTATTTCCTTCCTTTCAGGGGATGGTTATCAGTAAGGGTATTAAGGGGAGTATGTCTACTGACAAAGCCCTCCTTTTGTCATCACCACCAGTCGGGCTTTGCAGCCACCAGCCAACCTGGCCCTCGGCTCCCCTTCATCCAACATAGCCAGAACCCAAGATTCTACCACAAATGACCATCAAGAGTGTATCTTCAACCTTAAAATCCCCACCCTACTATGGGTGATGGTGCCCGTGTATCCCAAGTCAATAAAATCTACCTGCCACTGCCCTTGGCTGCTGCTGTTGTGTTGCCTCCCACCTAAATATTTTTTGGAATAGGCCAAGGGTGTTTGGAGGGTAGGGGGATGATTGTCACGTCCATAGCAAATCAAAGACAGTGGGTTGCAATGAGCTCAGTGGCAAAGTTCAGTCTATTTCAGGCTTCCAAATGCACCTTCCACTTAGCAAATAAACATTTGAGTTGAGGGCTTCATATTAAACTTGTAGTTTTATTCAGGTTTGATTTTAACAAATTTGTCGGGGAGAGAGCCCGCAGGAAAAGGTGAAGCCCATGGGGGCAGGGCCCTCCTGGATGCCTGAGGAGGGGACAGGTCCCCTCCCCTCTCCTCCTCTTCCCTCCCCATCTGAGGGGGTTTGGGGAGAGAAACAGGGGAGGGGGCTGTTCCCCAGTCTGTAGGGGTAAAGGGCTATGGAGAATAGGGGACCAGACCGGGATAAGTAGGGGAAGGACACAAGGACCATTTGCCAGAATCCACAGCTTTCTGATTCCAGATTGAATTTAAAAAAAAAAAAAAAAAAAAAAAAAACACTAAACCACAAGCAGCACCCACCTCCTCTCCCCCACCAGGGCTGTAGTGAGAGGGGAAAAGAGGCAGGCAGCTTCACCAAGGCCATGGCTTGTTTGCTCCTGGCCAAGGGAGCTGGGTGAAGGGCAGGGGCTCCCCGACAGATAAAGGGGATGGGGGAAACCAAAATAAAACGTCAAATAAATTGTGTAGGAGTCCAGCCTAGGGCCAGGCAAAAGCCAAGCCAGGCTGGGGAGGGGGCCTCTGTAGGCTTGAGGATCACTGCTGCCACCACCGCCACCCTGGGTAGGAGAGAGAAACCATGTAAGACAGGATATAATACCTTTAACAGGAAGAAAGTGGGGGAGGACAGGATCATGCAAGGGGTAGAAAGTAAGCTTGGAACAATTAAGACTAAAGCAAATCCTTTATGAAGATGAAGTGCTTAAAGGAGGATGAGGAGTTTGTCACTCACCTGGGAGCCAGTTATTTTGCCATGGCCTTGATTGCAACAGCTGCCTCCTCTGTCATGGCAGACAGCACCGTGATCTGGAAGACCAAGAGGGACAGTCAACATATCTGAGCTCAGAAGAACCATATAAAAAGCAAAGCAGAGCACAAAAAGGAGGGACATAATGCTTTACAAGTTCTTTAGGTTTAAAAAAAAAAAAAAAAAAGGGGAAACAGCATACCAGGATCTCCTCTCCACAGTCATACTTCTGCTCAATCTCCTTGCCAAGGTCTCCCTCAGGCAGACGAAGGTCCTCTCGCACCTCTCCACTGTCCTGGAGCAGTGACAGGTACCCATCCTGGATGCCAATCAGCTGGGGGACAGACAGGGAAGGAAGCTGAAGGTAGACCCATGTAGGCTGAGGGTAAAGGTTGTGACAGACAAATGGGTGGCAGCAAACTACTAATATCAAATATCCTCTCCTGCCATTTCCCTCCACTCTCCCAGCACAAGTTCTCCTGTTCATGTTTCCCCCCCATAAAACACTAACCCATCCTTATCCAGATCATCGACATACCTGGAAATCATTCCTTTTGATATTGGGGACATCCATATTATGAGTTGACGGGCAGATATCTTCATATTTCTTCCCAGTAAAGATGTCAATACCAACCAGGTGGACCTGTATGTATGCATCACAAAGAGAAACCCAACCAAACTCTAGGATGGAGATAAAGGCTCAAGTTGCCCTTGGCTGGTGAGGGGAAGTCAGACTACATTGCCAGGGCAAAGATCAGGAGAGTTGGAATTGAACCAATCAACTCAGGGAAGAAACATTAAAGCCTCTTAAAAAACAAACAAACAAACAAACAAAAAAAAAAAACCACGAACCTGAGGCTAGAAGACCACCACTGAGATTGGGGTTGATAACACAAGGGAACATTGCAGTACAGATCCCAAGAAGTGGTTATCTTGACAGAAAAACATCAACAAGCAAGATTTAAGAGTCTAGGGGAGCAGGAGTCGTCTACATAAAGTTTGGAAGAGTTTTTCCAGACACTGGTACAGGGGCTGAGAAGTTGGGAAATTAGGACGGTAGAAGGGAAAAGGCTGAGAAATTTAGAAAGACATGTTAAAGGAAGAGAGCTAAAATGAAAAGAAAAAAAAAATTGTGGGGAGATCAGAAAGAACTAAGCAGTTAGGAAATAAGACAAAAGAGCACAGAGAAGGACCTCGACCTTACGGAATAAGCAAGATTGATGTCAATAGAAGACAGAAAAACTGATCAGGGAACAAACCACCAGAAATTCAACAAGAAATGAGCCAATTGAAATATTGGGGGAGAGGCAAGACAAGTCTTAAGTGACAAGGAAAGTACTAGCAAGAATGCTAAGACCTAAGAAAGCACGGAGGCTCAAGGAACCCAAGAAGAATGGGCTGAGGCAAACACAGGGAGACAGTTTGATACCACAGATCAGAGTTCCAAGGGAAAGCTATAAATGGGAGAATGAGGCAGCAAGGTTATTTGAAAGCTCAGAGGTAAGACTGGAGTCCTTCCAGGGAAGGGTGCATTCTTTATTAGGCTTGAGAAACTCTGGAAAAAGCAATAAAAACAAAGACATCTACAGAGGCTAAAGGAAAGAGAAAAAGTAAAAAGTGGGAGGAATAAGGAACATGACTAGCTGGAGCATGAAGGCTCATGAAGAAGATACAGTAAGAGACTCACATAAAACTGGAGAAAGGAAGCACTACCAGAGAATGATGAAGGGACAGAAAGGTAACCATAGAAGAGGCTGAAGACTGAGGAGCAGGTGTTTGAAAGGGCTGAGTGCTAAACAGGAAAGGGATGAGACTGTAAGAGCAGAGCTAAAGGTAGAGGGCCTGGCTGGGATTCTTGGCAGCTTGCTGCCAGGAGCCCCAAGGACACTAGCATTGGGAAGGAAAGATGTGGAGTGAAATTCTAACCTTGGCATGGCCGTGTTTGCCAGTCTTCGAAGTAGACATCTCGACGATCTTACATGGCCGGCCTTTGAGCACCACAAAGCCATTCTTACGTAATGCTGAGCACTGCATTGGGAAGGTGGCTGAGGCCCCTGCATCTCCTGTCTCGAAGTCCAAATCATCTGCCATTTTAAGAGGCTTCGATTCCAACTAGAGCCAGGAAAAGAACTTGAGTAAGGATGGAGGTTAAACAGACCTCCCATCTATCCCATTTTTCTAGAAACACTGCTCTGCTTCCCCCAACTCTTATCCATTATCCAGGTAAAATAAAGTCAAAGTTCCTGAACTAAATAGTGACTGGGCTCAGATATACTTAAAAAGTGGTGTATGGGATTGGGTAATAGTTGTGTCCTGCCTGCAAATGAAAGCCAAAGTAGCAGCTTGGCAAAGGAAGGCTCCAGGGACTTAGAATGCCAAATCTCAGAGATGAGGAAAGGCTACTTCCTGGGGAGGGGGGTAGGACTCAGGTGTTAGTTGCCACTGAAACCAACCACCCTCTTCCCCACACATGGCCAGGGCTATAATTAGGTGAGCAGCTATGCTCCAGCAAAAGGGTGGGACTAATGGGGGGAGGGTGGAGACCAGGGGACAAGGCCCCACCCATCGGTTACACCCCCCCCCCCCACCATCCACACACAAACGAGTCACTAGTACAGGAAACCACAAGGCCTCTTTGGGGGATTCCCGCCCTGCCAACATGCACTTGCAGATGGAGTCAAGGAGGAGAAAGTATAGTTATTTCCTAAATGATCCCCTAGCCAAACACCTCGATCTAAGTTCCCAAAGGGAACCCCAGAACCCAGCCTCTCCCGGAGGGCCCTCCCACTTTCCCAGGATTCATCTGTCCTGTCGGCCTGAAAAGCCGGGCCTGTACAGTCAGTAGAAAGTGGGGGAGTGTGAGGTGGTGAATGACAATAAAATGAAAGCAAAAGGTTGGACGTAGTTAGTAGTAGAAGTCATACTAGGCTAGTAGAGTTAAGGACGATATAAAACCGAGCAACTCCCAAACCTCAAACAACGGGAAGACAGTGACAAGGTGAAGAGTCATATCACGGTGGAAAACTCATCTGCCCAGGACTTTAAGACACTATCGGTACTGGCCAGCAGAAGAGTTAGGATCCTGTCCAATCACCCTGTTTTCCTATTTCTCTAGCCTCTCACCTCAGAAGAGTGCCACTTATATCTGGCCACCTCACTTCACAGGATAATAAGGGGGAAGGCTCCAGGGCCCATGAGATTAGGGAGCGCTAACATACGCCTGCTGCGGGCCCTCCTGGGTGATCAAAACGGGGGGGGGGGTTCAAGCATCTCCCACTTCTCAGAATCCCAGGTTCCCTCAGACCCCGCAAAGACCAGATCACCCGCGTCCCCAGCGCCGGGGGCTGCCGGCTCCCGCCCACCATGTGGCCTTCCGGGGCTTCCGGTGGCCCGGACCTGGGGGGAGGGGTCCCCGCGCTGCCATGCGGCCCCGGTCCACGTTCGGCCATGCGGCCTCCGACCCCGAGGGCAGGCTCCCGTAGGGGACACTTCCGGTGCTGCGGCCGCCCCCTCCTCAAAGGCTGCGCTAAGCCGGAGCCACGCCGCCTCCCCTCCCCCCGCCGGCCGCCAACCCCCCCCAACATGCCCTCTCACTGAACAGCACCCTCCCCCACCTCACGTGGCCGTGTGGCGCCCGGTCCTCAACGGACCAGGTACCCTTGCCCCGGCGGGCCGATCTGGCCCCTGGCCCTCGCCCCGGCGTGGCCGCCTGGCGGCCTCTCCCGCGTGGCGGCCTCGCGGCTCGCCGTCCCCCGCCCTGCGTCGCTCCAACGTCACCCGGCCGGCCCCAACCGTCACCCTGCGCGCCAAGTGGGGCGCGCGCCCGCGCCTCTCAGCACCTCCCGCGGCTTTCCTACCGAATCCGAGCGGTGGTGACCGCCGCTCCCCTCTTCCCCCTCCCCGACCCCCGCGCAGTTCCATCTCTCCTCCCAGGCCCAAGCCCTGGTTCCGCGCACGCGCACCCTGCCAGCTCTCACCTCGCGCGAACGCACTGACTCGACCCCGTCCGCTCGCCGCGAGCCCAACCGCTGCCTCCGAGCCCGCTGCCGCCGCCGCCGCCGCCTCTACCGCCGCCGCCGCTGCTGCACACGGGTCTTAGTACGCAGGCGCCGACTCCCCACTGACCAACCAAGCAGCCCTATGACAGCCGCGCAAGCGTGCTAGCTATCCCCTCCGCCCTCCACCCCCGCACTGCGCAAGCGCATAGGTCCTCCCCGCGCTCCACCCTCCCTCCCACCTACCCGTCCAATGACGTGCATGCGTGACCCCGCCCCTCAGAAATCCTGAGCTCTTCCGACTAGTGGGCAACGCGCAGGCGCACCCGGTTTTTTAATCCCTTCAACCTCCTCTTTCCTCTTCTTCCTAGACTACTCACCCTACCGAACAGTATTTGCGCCTGCGCAATAAAGAGCTCCACACTCCACACCCTCTGAAGGAGACGCCTTGGTCTCTGAACGCATGCGTGTTGGGAATCCTAAAACGCCCCTTCCACCTCAGACGTCGTCCGTGTGCCGGGCATTGAAAAGACCACGCCACTGTCTCGTCTATAACGCATGCGTCCTAGGAAACGCCCCGCTATATCTTTAACTGGACTTAGACAACTCACACGTTTCGGAAAACTTGCTCTGTGGTGTGGGCCTCCTGTTTTGGAACCCTTCCCCCTAGTTCTACACATGCGCGAGAGATCTCTTTCCGCTCCTCTCTTCCTAGCGTACTAGTGTGGTTGGGTTACCACCCATTTCGGCTTCACTTCTCTAAACTGTACGCCTCTGCTCTGCCATAGAGTTTCACCCAGAGCGATAGAGCGGTCTTATGCTGGCCACCATCTTGTTTAAGTTTTAAGTCCGTATTGGTTCCTTTGCCTTCCCTGGAGGCTGTTCGGCTGTTTTAACACTCAATGAAGATATTTGACGTACCATTTCTGTTTTTCTCCCAACAGTGCTCTATGATTTCCAAAAGAATTGCCTACCACCTCCCTGAAAAAGATTCTCTGTAAAGATGAGTAGCATGTTAAATTACGATAACATTGTCTAAAATCATAGAAGATGATCAAGCTGGAGGAAACAAGCTGTGTCCTGGAGTTTCTTTATCCCTCATCTTAGGGAAGAAAGCTGCTGCTTTTTCTGAAACTGTAGTCTTCTCTCAGTTTCTGGGTTTCTAGCACTAACTTAACGTCTACCTCATTTGCTCCACTAAGTTAGGTAGGTAACAGGACAAGATCGGACTTGGAGTCTCATTCTTTTGTGTCTTTGAGATTTTACTTTAAAAGCTGCCTTAATATTCTTGTGAGGATAATAATGATGTCTGAACATCTCAATTCTCCATCAGGAAGATGTAAGCACCGCCCTGCTGCTTAATATGGGCGGTAACCGTGGCTCAAGGAGTAAGGCGCTGGCCCCATATACCAGAGGTGGTGGGTTCAAACCCGGCCCTCACCAAAAACTACCAAAAAATCCCCCAACAAACCTTGGCTCGGTGCCTGTGGCTCAACGGGCTAAGGCGCCAGCCACGTACACCTGAGCTGGCGAGTTCGAATCCAGCCCAGGCCCGCCAAACAATAATGACGGCTGCAACCAAAACATGGCCGGGTGTTGTGGCAGGCGCCTGTAGACCCAGTTACTTGGGAGGCGGAGGCAAGAGACTGGCTTGAGCCCAGGAGTTGGAGGTTGCTGTGAGCTGTGATTTCATAGCACTCTATCCAGGGTGACAGATTGAGGCTCTGTCTCAAAAAAAAAAAAAATTCTTCAACATGATACATGTGAATTACAAACACTAGCTTTGAATTACGACGTTTGTGTTGCAACATTTGTAATGTTACACTGTCACTCCAGCTTCTTCCCCCTCGATTTTCTGAAATTCCTATCCTTTTTTTTTATAAAAACCTTCTTGGCTATGTTAAGTCCAACTCCTGCTCTTTTCAAAGATGGATTGTTAATATAATCCATGAATTCCACTCCTATGTATATACCCTAAAGAATTAAAAACAGCTTTGTGCCTGTAGCATAGTGGTTACAGCGCCAGCCACATCGGAAGTTGACGGGTTCGAACCTGGCCTGGGCCAGCTAACTAACAATGACAACTGCCACAAAAAATAGCCAGGTGTTGTGGCGGGCACCTGTGGTCCCAGCTGCTTGGGAGGCTGAGGCAAAAGAATTGCTTAAACCCAGGAGTTTGAGGTTGCTGTGAGCTTTGACGTCATAGCGCTCTACTGAGGGCAACAGAGTGAAACTCTGTCTCAAAAAAAATAAAAATAAATAAATAAAAACAGATACTCAAAACAAATCTGTGCATATAAATGTTAACAGCAGCGCTTATTCACGGTAGCCAAAAGGTAGAAGCAACCCAAATATCAGTCAACAGATGAACAAAATGTGGTATATATAATGAAATAGTGATTGCTCAACCATAAAAAGGAAAGAAATACACGCTACAATGGATGGACCTCGGAACACATTACGCTAAGTGAAAGAGACCCAGACATAAAAGATCACATATTCTTTGAGTCCATTTAATAGAAAATAAACAGAATAGGTATATCCCTAGAAACAGCCATTGGTGGTTACCAGATGCTAGGGGAAGCTGGGAAATGAGGAGTAACTGCTTAATGAGTATCAGGTTTAATTTTAGGAATGAAAATGTTTTGGAACTAGATAGAAGTGGGAGTTGCACAACGTTGTGAATGCAGAGTACCACTGAGTTGTTTACTTTAAAATACCTAAGTTTGGGCTCCCTGCCTGCTGCTCAGTGGCTAGTGTACCAGCCACATGAACCGGCGATGGTGGGTTCAAACCAGGCCCTGGCCTGCTAAACAACAATGACAACAAGGACAACAAAATTAGCCAGGCATGGGCAGTGCCTATGGCTCAAAGAAGTAGTGTGCTGGCCCCATATGCCGGAGGTGGTGGGTTCAAGCCCAGCCCCAGCCAAAAACTGCAAAAAAAAAAAAAAAAAAAAAAAAAGCCGGGTGTTGTGGCTGGAGGTTGCTGTAAGCTGTGATGCCATAGCACTCTACTGAGGGTGACATAATGAGACTCTATCTCTCTCTTTTTTTTTTAGAGATGGAGTTTCACTTTTTCACCCTTGGTAGAGTGCAGTGGCATCACAGCTCATAGCAACCTCCAGCTCTTGGGCTTAGGTGATTCTCTTGCCTCAGGCTCCAAAGTAGCTGGGACTACAGGCGCCTGCCACAACGCCTGGCTATTTTTCTTTCTTTCTTTCTTTCTTTTGCAGTTTTTGGACAGGGTCAGGTTTGAATCCGCCACCTCCAGTATATGGGGCCAGCGCCCTACTCCTTTGAGCCACAGGCGCCACCTGGCCGGCTATTTTTCTGTTGCAGTTTGCCCTGTGCCAGGTTCTAACCCGCCACCCTGGGTATATGGGGCCAACGCCCTATTCAGTGAGCCACAGGCACTGCCCAAGACTCTGTCTCAAAAAAACAAACAAACAAAAAACCCCACCTAATTTGTACCCTGAAAAAAATGGTTAATTTTATATTATATAAATTTACATATAAAAACAAAACAAAAACAAACCAAAAGGCGGCGCTCGTAGCAAAGTGGTTACAGCACTGGACCTGCCACATGCACTGAGGCTGGGGCCAGCTAAACAACAAAGACAACTGCGACAAGCAATAGCTGGGTGTTGTGGTGGTCGCCTGTAGTCCCAGGTACTTGGGAGGCTGAGGCAAGAGAATTGCTTAAGCCCAGGAGTGAGGTAGCTGTGAGCTGTGACACCTTTGCACTCTACTCTGAATTTTAAATTTCAGGGCCGTAGCTTGAGACTCTGTCTCAAAACAAACAAACAAACAAACACCCTTGTACATAAATGTTCAAAGCAGGACTATTTATAATAGCCAAAAAATGGGGGGGGGAACCCAAAGACTCATCAACTGCTGAAGGTGTAAATACATGCATGATATCTGTACAATGGAATATCTTTCAGCAGTAAAAAGAAATGAAGTACTTGGGTGGCACATGTGACTCATCAAGTAGAGCTTCCCCATATACCGAAGACGGCAGGTTCAAACCCAGCCTCAGCCAAACTGCAAAACAGAAAAATAGCCAGGTGTTGTGGCGGGCGCCTGTAGTGCCAGCTACTCAGGAGGCTGAGGCAAGAGAATCACCTAAGCCCAGGAGTTGGAGGTTGCTGTGAGCTGTGTGACGCCACGGCACTCAACCAAGGACAATAAAGTGAGACTCTGTCTCTACAAAAAAAAGAAGGAAGGAAAGAAAGAAAGAAAGAAAGAAAGAAAGAAAGAAAGAAAGAAAGAAAGAAAGAAAGAAAGAAAAGAAAAGAAATGAAGTACTGGATGCAACGTACATATGCCTTGAAAACATTATGCTAAGTGAAACTCAGTCACAAAAGACCATAGTAGTCCATTTATATAAAATATCCAGAACAGGCAAATCCACAGAGACAGAAAGCATATTAGTGATTGCCTAATGTTGAGGGATTTGAGAAGAAATGGGGAGTGACTGCGAATGGGTGAAGGGGAAAGTAGGAGATGTCTTTCGGGGGTGATGAAAATGTTCTAAAATTGATTGGAGTGATGGCTGCACAATTCTTCAGAAAATGAAAACCAATAGATTTTTACACTTTAGCATGGTGAACTGTATGGTATGTGAATTGTATCTTGATAAAGCTATAATGTCTTAATGTATTGTCATCTTTGTATGATAGTTCATATTGTGAATAATACAAGTCTTTTTTTCTTTCTTTCTTGACATTTTTTTTTTTTTTGAGACAGAGCCTAAAGCTGTCACCCTGGGTAGAGTGCTGTAGCATCACAGCTCACAGAAACCTCCAACTCCTGGGCTCAAGCAAGTCTCCTGCCTCTGCCTCCCAAGTAGCTGGGACTACAGGCACCGGCCACACCACCCAGCTATTTTTTGGTTGCAGCCATCATTGTTGTTTGGCGGGCCTCAGCTGGATTGGAACCTGCTAGTTCAGATGTACTTAGCAGCTTGAGCCACAGGTGCTGAGCACTTTCTTGAAATTTTTAAATTTCATTTTTAGCCCATGCTTTATCTCCAACTTTATTTATTTTTTT
>CAUYON010192192.1:0-29321 GCA_963573935.1 Arctocebus calabarensis
CAAGAGAATCGCCTAAGCCCAGGAGCTGGAGGTTGCTGTGAGCCATGAAGCCATGGCACTCGACTAAGGGCGACAAAGTGAGACTCTGTCTCTAAAAAAAAAAACAAAACAAAACAAGCAATTCCAGAAATCTTATAAACAATAAAAAAAGAAGAGATATTTCAATATCATTCTACTTGACCTGGATACACCTGATATTGAAATTGGAGAAAATATATTGTTATAAAGGGAAATTGCAAACATGTTGCACTTATAGATGAGGATGCAATATCCTAAACAACATATTAACAAGTTGAATTAAAAAATTAATGTTTAAGTAATGTACTTTGGTCGAAATTGAATCCAGTTTTTATGAGTTAGTCACTATTTTTTTTTTTTTATTTTTTCCTTCGCCCCACCCCTCCTTCTCTGTTTGCTCTCTCCTTCCCCCATGCCCCACTGTGTCATTGATTGTCCTTAACTGTCCTCAAATCAAAGGTGAATACATAGGATTCATGTTTCTCCATTCCTGTAATGTTTCACTAAGAATAATATGTTCCACCTCCATCCAAGTTACTACAAATGATGCAAAGTCTCCATTATTTTTGATGGCAGAGTAATATTCCATGGTATACATATATCATAGCTTACCAATCCACTCCTAGGTTGAAGGACATTTAGGCTGTTTCCACACTTTAGCAATTGCAAATTGGGCAGCGATAAACAGCCTACTACAAATGTCCTTATTTATTTATTTATTTATTTTGAGACAGAGCCTCAAGTTGTCACCCTGGATAGGGTGCTATGGCATCACAGCTCACAGCAACCTCCAATTCCTGGGCTCAAGCAAGTCTCCTGCCTCCACCTCCCAAGTAGCTGGGACCACAGACACCTGCCACAACGCCTGGCCATTTTTTGGTTGTAGCCGTCATTGTTGTTTGGCGGGCCAGGGCTGGATTCGAACCCGCCAGCTCAGGTATACGTGGCTGGCACCTTAGCCCGTTGAGCCACAGGCGCCGAGCCTACAAATGTCCTTATAATAAAAGTTTTTTTTTTCCTTCTGGATACATGCCCAGCAATGGGATTGTAGGATCAAATGGGAGGTCTAGTGAGTTCTTTGAGCTTTCTCCATACTTCCTTCCAGAAAGGCTGTATTAGATGCATTCCCACCAGCAGTGTAAAAGTGTTCCTTTCTCTCCACATCCACAATCATGAGATTGTGTGATATAGACCATTCTCACTGGAGTTAGATGGTATCTCAGGGTGGTTTTAATTTGCATTTCTCTAATAATTAAGGACGATGACGATGAAAAATTAAGCATTTTTTCAAGTGTTTACTGGCCATTTGTCTGTCGTCTTTAGAGAAGATTCTATTCATCTCTCTTCCCCACTGATGTATGGGATTGTTGGTTTTTTTCTTGTAGATTAATTGACGTTTTGTATAGACCCTGGATATTAAACTTTTGTCAGATTGAAAATGTGCAAATATCCTTTCCCATTGGGTAGGTTGTCTATTTGCTTTGGTTGTTGTCTCCTTGGCTGTACAGAAGCTTTTCAGTTTAATTAAGTCCCATTTGTTTATTGTTGTAGTTGTTGCTATTGCCATGACAGTCTTCCTCATAAAGTCTTTCCCCAGACCAATATCTTCCAGTGTTTTTCCAATTCTTTCTTGATGATCTTTATAGTCTCATGCCTTTAATTTAAGTCCTTTATCCATCTCGAATCAATCTTTGTGAGGGGAGAAAGGTACACATCTAGTTTCAATCTTTTACATATGGATATCCACTTCTCCCAGCACCATTTATTGAATAGGGAGTTTTTCCCCCAGGGAACACTCTTGTTTGGTTTATCGGAGACTAGATAGCTATAAGTTGTTGGTTTCATTTCCAGGTTTTCTATATGATTCCAAGTATCTATGTCTCTATTTTTGTGCCAGTACCATGCTGTCTTGACCACTATGGCCTTGTAATACAGCCTAAAATCTGGTGTGGTGATACCCCCGACTTTGTTTTTATTACTAAGAACTGCCTTAGCTATACGGGTTTTTTTCTGGTTCCATACAAAGTGCAGAATCATTTTTTCCAGGTCTTAAAAGTAGGATGTTGGTATTTTAATAGGAATGGCACTGAATTGGTAAATTGCTCTGAGAAGTATAGACATTTTAACAATGCTGATTCTTCCCAGCCATGAGCATGGTATGTTCTTCCATTTATTAAAGTCCTCTACTATCTCCTTTCTTAAGGTTTCATAATTTTCTTTATAGAAGTCTTTTACCTCTTTTGTTAGGTATATTCCTAAGTATTTCATTTTCTTTGAGGCTGTGGTGAAGGGAGTTGTGTCTGTGATTAACCTCTCATCTTGACTGCTGTTGGCATATGCAAAGGCAACTGACTTATGGACATTGCTTTTACAACCTGAGACATTACTATATTTTTTGATGACTTCCAGGAATCTAGTAGTTGAGTCTTAAGATCGTATCATCAGCAAAAAGGGAGCATTTGACCTTCTCTGCACCCATCTGGATGCCCTTTATTTTCTTGTCTTGTCTAATTGTATTGGCTAGAACTTCTAGCACTATGTTGAATAGCAATGGAGACAGAGGACAACCTTGTCTGGTTCCAGTTCTAAGAGGCTTTTAGTTTTACTCCATTCAGTAAAATATTAGCGGTGGGTTTGTCATAGACAAACAGACAAACATAGACAAACTCTATCAGTGTAAGGAATGTGTCACCTATACCTATGCTCCTTACTGTTCTAATTAGAAAGGGATGCTGGATTTTATCAAATGCTTTTTCTGCGTCTACTGAGAGAATCATATAGTCCTTGGTTCTTCTTCTATTGATACGGTGAATAATGTTGATGGACTTTCGAATATTAAACCAACCCTGCATCTCTGGGATAAAACCTACTTGATCATGATGTATAACTTTTTTGATGATAGGCTGTAATCTATTGGCCAAGATTTTGTTGAGAATTTTTGCATCAATATTCATTAGTGAAGTTGGTCTAAAGTTCTCCTTTCTTGTTGGATCGTTACCTGGTTTTGGTATTAGGGTGATGTTTGCTTCATAGAACGTATTGGGGAAGATTCCTGCTTCCTCAATTTTTTGGAATAATTTCTTTAGTATAGGAATAAGCTCTTCTCTGAAAGTTTGATAAAATCCTGGTGTGAGGGCATCTGGACCAGGGCATTTTTTTGTTGGGAGATTCTTTATTGTTTCTTGATCTCAGTGCTAGAAATTGTTCTGTTCAGGACATCTATTTCATCTGGGTTAAGTCTAGGGAGAGGGATCCAAATATTGATCCATTTCCTTGACATTGTCAAATTTCTGGGTATAAAGTTTCTGGTAGTATTCAAAGATAATTTCTTGTATTTCTGTAGCATCAGTTGTTATTTCCCCTTTATCATTTCTGATTGAAGTTACTAGAGATTTTACCTTTTATTTCTAGTTAGTCTGGCCAAAGGCTTATTTATTTATTTTTTCAAAAAAACAGCTCCCTGTTTCATTAATTTTCCGAATGAAAATTTTTGTTTTCAATTTCATTGATCTCTGATTTAATTTTGGATATTTCTTTTCTTCTGCTGGGTTTAGGCTTAGATTATTCTTCTTTTTCCAATTCCATCAGATGGCTTGTGAGTTTGTTGATATGCTCTCTTTCTGTTTTTTGAGTGTAGGCTTCTAAAGCGATAAATTTTCCTCTTAGGACTGCTTTTGCTGTATCCCATAGGTTTTGGTAATTTGTGTCTTCATTGTTGTTATACCCAAGGAAGTTAATGATTTCCTTTTTTATTTTTTGCTGCACCCAAGAGTCATTCAGCACAAGGTTGTTTAACTTCCATGCCTTTGTGTGAGGTTGAGCATTTTTGTTGGAGTTGAGTTCCACTTTTAGTGCCTTGTGGTCTGAAAAGATGCAAGGTAGAATTTTAATTCTTTTGATCCTGCTGAGGTTTGTTTTGTGTCCTAGGATATGGTCAACTTTGGAGAATGTTCCATGGGATGATTAGAAGAATGTATATTCTATATCTTTGGGATGGAGCATTCTATATACATCTACCAAGCACAGTTGTTCCAAAGTCTCATTTAAGTCTCTAATATCTTTATTTAATTTCTGTTTAGAGGATCTGTCCAGCTCTGAGACAGGGGTATTAAAGTCCCCTGTTATTATGGTGTTATGGGATATCGTATTGCTCAAACTAAGCAGGGTCTGTTTCACGAATCTGGGAACATTTAAATTGGGTGCATAAATATTTAAAATTGAAATGTCTTCTTGTTGTATTTTTCCCTTAACCAATATAAACTGACCATCATTATCTTTCTTGACTTTAGTTGCTTTAAATCCACATGTATCTGAGAATAAGATTGCAAATCCTCTTTTTTTCTGAGTTCCATTTGCCTGAAAAATTGACTTCCAACTCTTAACTCTGAGTTTTGTCTTTTGACGTGAGGTAAGTTTCCTGCATACAACAGATAGATGGCTTGTGCTTTTTAATCCAGTCAGGCAATCTATGCCTCTTCAGTGAGGAATTCAAGCCATTGACATTTATTGAGATAATTGATGTGATAGCATTCTATTCACCTTATTTTGTGAACGTCTGTTGGTTAGTTTTGTCTTTTGCATCATTGGGGAAACTAGGTTCTGTCCTATAATTTTCTGGGTGTTTACTTTGCTGAAGGTCCATTGTAATGTAGGACAGGTTGAAATATTTCCTGTAAAACTGGTCTTGTTGTGACAAATTTCCTCAATGTTTGCATATCAATAAAAGATTTGATTTCTCCATCTTTTTTTTTTTTTTTTTGAGACAGAGCCTCAAGCTGTCGCCCTGGGTAGAGTGTCGTGGCAGTACAGCTCACAGCAACCTCCAATTCCTGGGCTCAAGCGAGTCTCTTGCCTCTGCCTCCCAAGTAGCTGGGACTACAGGCGCCCGCCACAATGCCTGGCTATTTTTGTTTGGGTTGTAGCCGTCATTGTTGGTTGGCGGGCCCAGGCTGGATTTGAACCCGCCAGCTCAGGTGTATGTGGCTGGCGCCTTAGCCCGCTGAGTCACAGGTGCAGAGCCAGTTTTTTTTTTTTTTTGAGACAGAGCCTCAAGCTGTCACCCTGGTAGAGTGCCATGGCATCACAGCTCACAGCAACCTCCAATTCCTGGGCTCAAGCGAGTCTCCTGCCTCTGCCTCCCAAGTAATTGGGACTATAGGCGCCCGCCACAACGCCTGGCCATTTTTTGGTTGCAGCCACCATTGTTGTTCGGTGGGTCTGGGCTGGATTCTAGCCCGTTGAGCCACAGGTGCCGAGCCTATGATGAAAGTTTTTTGCGATGGAAAAATCTAGGGATATGGGCTCGGCACCTGTGGCTCAACTGGCTAAGGCGCCAGCCACATACACCTGAGCTGGTGGGTTTGAATCCAGCCCGGGCCCGCCAAACAACAATGACGGCTGCAACCAAAAAATGGCCAGGCGTTGTGGCGGTTGCCTGTAGTCCCAGCTACTTGGGAGGCGGAGGCAAGAGACTCACTTGAGCCCAGGAATTGAAGGTTGCTGTGAGCTGTGATGCCACAGCACTCTACCCAGGGTGACAGCTTGAGGCTCTGTCTCAAAAAAAAAAAAAAAATCTACGGATATTCAGAGAAATGTAATTATGGTCTGTAATCTAGATAATAATATGGCATTATTATTTCTTGATTATTGTGGAAACCAGTTTGGCAGTTCCTCAGAAAGTAAAAGGTAGAATTACCATATAGTACAGTAATTCCACTCTTATAAATTGAAAGCAATGACTAAAACAGATATTTGTAAATGAGTATTCATCACAGTATTATTCACACAGCCAAAAGTTAAAACAATCCATATATCCATCAACAGATAATGGATAATGTAGCATATCTATAGAAGGGAATACTATACAACCTTAGAAAGAAATTAAATTCTGATACATGAAACAACATGGATGAACCCTGAGAACATTATGCTAAGTGAAGGAAGTCACATACAAAAGGACAAATAATGTATGTCTCAACTTATATAAGGTAACCAGAAGAGGCACATTCACAAAGATAGAAAATAGAATAAAGGCTGTCCAAGGGAATGGGGAGTTATCATTTAATGGGTATAGTTTTTGTTTATGATGATGAAAAAGTTCTGGAAATGGATAGTGGTGATGGTTGTACAACACTGTGAATGTATTTTTTTTTTTTTTTTTTTTGATACAGCACCTCAAGCTGTCACCCTGGATAGAGTGCCATGGCATTACAGTTCACAGCAACCTCCAATTCCTGGGCTCAAGCAAGTCTCCTGCCTCTGCCTCCCAAGTAGCTGGGAGTACAGGTGCCTGCCATAGCGCCTGGCCATTTTTTGGTTGCGCCCGTCATTGTTGATTGGCGGGCCCCGGACTGGATTCGAACCCGCCAGCTCAGGTATATGTGGCTGGCACCTTAGCCCGTTGAGCCACAGGCGCCGAGCCACTGTGAATATATTTAATGCCAACAATTTTTCACTTAAAAAATTGTTAAAATAGTAAATTTTATGAATATTTTATTACTTTATTAGAAAAAGGATATTGTGGTTAGATAGGTCAATGTCCTGTTTCTTAGGATATACAGATCAAAATATTTAGGGGTGAAGTGTCATAATGCCTGCAACTTACTTTCAAGGAGTCCAGAAAAAAAAAGGAGAGAGAAAAACAAGAAATGTGGCGATAAAAACTGGTAGATTTAGATGTACGGTACATAGGTATTAACTGTCTTCAACTTCTCTGTAGGTCTGAAATTTTTCAAAGTAAAAAGAAAGTGCTCAATCAATGTAGTCACGATGCTTTGGACAAACTGAAGGGCATGACTAGCTGGGGCAATTACAGAAGCTGAGGCACAGAACTGGCTTGGGCTAGGTGGAGGAAGTGGGATCAAAAAAGGTAATTGCTTTGTGAAAACTATCAGAATTTAATAAAGGAAGTCAAGCACGGTGGCTCATGTCTGTAATCCTAGCACTCTGGGAGGCTGAGGTAGGTGGATTGCTTGAGCTCACAAGTTTAAGATCAGCCTGAGTAAGAGCAAGACCCTTTTTCTTTTGCTGGCCCCATGTACCGAGAGTGACGGGTTCAAACCCAGCCCTGGCCAAACTGCAACCAAAAAATAGCCAGATGTTGTGGTGGGTGCCTGTAGTCCCAGCTACTTGGGAGACTGAGGCAATTGGAGACTGAGGCAAGAGAATTGCCTAAACCCAAGAGTTGGAGGCTGCTGTGAGCTATGACACCATGGCACTCTGCCAAGGGTGACAAAATAAGACTTTGTCTCTAAAATAAATAAACAAATAAATAAAAATAGCCAGTCATTGTGGCAGGCACGCGTAGTCCCAGCTACTTAGGAGGCTGAGGCAAGAGGATCACTTGAGCCCAAGAGTTTGAGGTTGCTGTTAGTTATGATGCCAAGGCACTCTAGTGAGGGCAACAAAGTGAGACCCTGTCTCCAAAAAAAAAAAAAAAAAAAGAATTTAATAGGCTTGGCGCTCATAGCTCAGTAAGTGGGGCGCTGGTCACATGCACTGGGGCTGGAGGGTTCGAGCCTGGCCCCAGGTCTGCTGAACAATAATGACAACTGCAACCAAAATATACCCAGGCATTGTGGCGGACGCCTGCAGTCCCAGCTACTTGGGAGGCTGAGGCAAGAGAATCGCTTAAGCCCAAGAGTTTGAGGTTGCTGTGAGCTGTGATGCCACTGCACTCTACGAGGGCAACATGGTGAGACTCTGTCTCAAAAAAAAAAAAAGAAAGAAAAGAATTTAATAAAAGGGTAAGTGTAGAAGTATAGTTATCACCCTGCAATTTCTGCCTGAGTGTATAAGAGCAGAGGAAATGGAAAAATCAACAGGAGGAGCTGGTCTGGAGCTCAAGACTCAGAAATGAACTGTGAGAAAAGAGAATGAGTTTAGTTTTATCTCAGACGTCCTGTCAAATGGACTCTTCACAGTCCTTCGGATGCCAACAGGGGTCTACCCAGAAACAGAACTCTCTTTGTAAGGTCAGCTTCTCCATTAGACCAGCCTCACCTGGGCCCATGACCCATTCCCAGGGACTGTCAGGCCCTACAGCTACCCCAGTCTCTTAGTGCCTCCAGTTCTTCTAGTGTCCTTCAACTCGGTTCTTTCCTATCAAGCATCCACATGGTTCCAAGTCTTCTTGCCCTAACTTTCTCTCATATCTGAGTCCTTTTTCCTTTCTGAGAGGAGAGCAATCAGAGGTGTCTGCCAAGGCGTACAAGTCCTGCAGCAAACAGGTCAAGATGGGCACTCCTAGGAAACTTAAGAGTGGATGGGCCAGACGATGGTATTTATTTGTTCTTCTGGTCAGCTGCCATTGCTAGCACTGTTTAGAGGGAAGGGAGGAAGCACAAAGGGAAGAGATAAATGAACAGGGTTGAGGTGGAAGGTGAGGCTGAGAAGCAAAACAGGAAAATGAGCAGGAAATTCTGGCTAAATGGGAAAAAAGGAGAATCTTGGTCACTATGGCATCCCTCCAGTGATAACAGACACAGAGGAAGATCACTGGTCTCAATGCCATCATTTAGCTCTTTGACTTTTAACCAAAGATTCCCTAACATGGAAAAGTTAATACGAGGTCTTCTAGCTGTTGAGATAAAGTGAGGTCATATGTAAATAACAGTGCTTTGTAAAGGATCATAGTAAAGAACCCTGAAGTAGGCTGACATAGGCCTTGATGGTAGGCACTAAGCTGTCATACCCTCCTCTGAAGTACCAGGCCTGGAGTTACTAAGGCTTTATACAGGACTCAGCTACAAAGAAACCCTGACCACCTGCAGGCACCCACCTGCAGCAGTGGAGTGGGAGCCAACTGGGGCAGCAGGACAAAGAAGAAGAGGGGGCTCTGGAAAGGGAGCATGAGCTGCCTGGTTGCATCTCCAGTAGAAAGAGTATTTGTGGCCCCAGAAGTTCTGTATTGTTCTATATCTAGGGACAAAAAAGGCAGTCAGTTGTGCCCTATCCCCTCTCTGATTACACCTCTTTAACCTCTCCCCAACTAATTTTGTTATGATGATGACTGCACTCTCTGAGCAACAGAGAATCCCAGGAGGAACCTAAAACCCCTGATGAGTTACATGGGACTAGGCAGGACTTTCCCTATCCTTAAGCCATTCTCTTTTCAACCTTCTCTGCTTGTGCCCTTCTCAAGAGACACTTCGATCCCAGGTCCTGAGGGAGTTCTCCCCTCCATGGGTCATTAGACTCCTGTCTCTGGGGTCTACTTCAAAGATTCCTGGCAGAGATTCAACACTGGGCAGGACTGGAGAAGGGCAGGGCACAGAAATCAGCCTAAAGATAGTTTCTAAAGCCAACTTCATTTCCTTGCCACAGATGCAGGGCTTGGCAAACCACTGTCATGGCAGACATAGTTTCTCGCTCCCATGAGGGTCACAGATGGGAAAAAATGTCCCCAGGGAGGAGTGAGCCACGGAAAAAGAGGAGCCAAGAATGTACATAACAGGGTGGCACCTGTGGCTCATCGAGTAGGGCGCTAGCCCCATATACTGAAGGTGGCTGGTTCAAAACCGGCCCTGGCTGAACTGCAAAAACAGAAAAACAGCCAGGTGTTGTGGGGGGCACCTGTAGTCCTAGCTACTCAGGAGGCTGAGGAAAGAGAATCCCCTAAGCCCAGGAGTTGGAGGTTGCTGTGAGCTGTGATGCCACAGCAATCTACTGTGGGCGATAAAGTAAGACTCTGTCTCTACAAAAAAAAAAAAAAAGAATGTACATAACAACCAAAAGAATATCCATTACTGGTCCTCAAGCCTGTCTCACGATCTTATGTTTTTGTTTCGTCACTCATGGTTCTTCACCTCCGTTCCAGGGAAAGAGACTCACAAACCCTCCTATCCATTTATGAGACCTTGTTCACTGGGCTCTCTGATGCCTGGTACCTCATGGCCCTTGCCTCACAATTATCTGCCCATTCACATTCTTCCCCTAGAAGGGACATGCGAGTCCAACAGAAGGGTCTCCTGGTAATACAGAGAACACAGCTCAGTCCCTCTCTGTGGAAAACTCATAGCCCCTCTTCATTTGTTAATATTTACCACACCAACCATGTGCCAAGTAAAGAAGGAAAACACTGACCAAAACCCAGTTCCTGTCTTCTAGGATCTCACCACCTAATCAGGGCTACAGATGTTTCTCCGTGTATTGCAAGGCTGCAGAAAGGGTGCCCAGCTTCTCCCTGCTTCTTGACATACCCATATTTTTGACATGATTTAAGCGGTTCAAACGTTGTCTTCTTGTTTCTCTCATTATATGGTGACTCGTTGGTGATCTTTCCTGCCTTTGAATCTTTCTAGCACAGTCACCTGGACCTCTCCTATGACAAATCACTTTCTACTTGAATTACACGTGTTTTGTATGCATAATGATATTCTCTACTAGTTTCTGTGCTTCTTGAGGGCAAAGATTGCCTTATACAATTTCATGTCCCTCACAGATCCACACAGAAGCCCACACAGATCCATGTACATAACAGGTGCACAAAAACTGCTCATGGAATACAGCTTCCACATAAAGATGATTGCCAGACAGATAAAGGATTGTTTATAAAATTACTGGGAGTTCCTAGATTTTATTTTAAAAATAACAAATACATTCTTATCACTAATTTAAAACTCTGTTAGGATTTTCCAAATTAACACAAAACCCAAACTCAATGCAAGCAGCATGAACTCTTAGGTATTTCTTATAACTGTGTGTTCATCCACTCCATGAAAATATATGATGATTCAACATTAAGTGGTCTTCGCTTACACCACTGTGTACAGGCGCTCACATCCTCTGTGAATCTTAAGAAAGGGAAAGTATCTTCCCTACTATGCAGTGTTGGGCCTTGGAACCTCCCTGGATGCTGTGTGGTTGTGTGGTAATGATATAATCCAGATTACAGCTAAAGGGAGGTGATCCACCGGCCTTTAATGTATTACCTTGGATAAGAAGACTCAGGCTGCCCCATCAAAATCAGTCTATAAAACTATACTGCCTCAGAGAATGGATTTTCCCAGAAACAACAGAAGTGAATTCAAGTATTAGGAAAAGGTTTGTGTTGTTGTTGTTGTTTTGTTTATTTTTGAGACCGTCTCATGCTGTCACTGGGGGTTGAGTGCCATAGCCTCATCATAGCCCAGAGCAACCTCCAACTCCTGAGCTCAAGCAATCCTCCGGCGTTGGCCTCCTAGAGTGCTAGAACTACAAGTGTGAGCCACCATGCAGAACCTTAGGAAAAGGTCTTACATTGGCAAAGGAATGTTTTAAAAATTATCAGAAATGATAGCTGGGACTTAGGATGGCACTTACTATATACAGGCCCTGGGCTAAAAACTTACATGCATTATCTCACTTAATCCTCTAAAACCTGAGCTGGTACCATCATTACCCCTAATTTTGCAAATGCTGAAACTGAGGCTCATGAAATGTAATAACTTCGCCCAAAGTCACAAACTCGTATCTCTCTAAGATCCCAGGCTTAGATTCTTGCTCAAACCATCCCAGTTCCTTCTCTTTCTTCTTTCACCTGGTGTACAATAAGGGGCAATGAACCCAGCTGTACGTAAAATACTACAGCGCAAGAAGAGACCTTAGGGTATCATCTACTTCGACCTTCTTATTTCACAGACAAGAAACTCGGGCTCAGAGAGATAAAGGAACTTGTCCTCTAAGCCTGGGGCTGCTCTGCAATGGAACTGCAAAGCCACCAGAATTCCAGTCCACGCCTCATTTGACCGACAGGAGAGCTGAACTGAACCCCACAGGGACTCGAGCCGCCCTGGTCCCGAATCTGAGGCACAGCAGATCCAGCCCCGGGTCCCCTCTGGTCCGGCCCGACGCTCTACCTGCACGTTCACCTGTGGCACAAACCATCCCCGGGGCTGCCAGCGCCTGGTCCGCGCCAGGCGTACCTGTGGGCGCTGCGCGGCCCTCAGCAAGGCAAGCGGGGCTGCGGGGGCCAGAGCTGGACCCCGGCCCATCGGACGCGGGCCTTCTTCTACCCCTCTGCCCTCGGAACGCCGAGGCCTCAGGAGCTCGCGGCCTCCTGGACCACCCAGAGAATTTGGAAATGCGGGTCCCAACCAGGCAAGGATGGCCAGGCTTCCTCCCCTCACGCCCCTGACTTTGTCCGCTCAACCATTTGCAGACCTTGCCCCAGATAGCGAACCTCAGGAAGAAGAAACACCTTCTCGCTCCGCTGAGTCAAGGGTGTTGGACTCTGGAGGACAATGTTCCCACGGAAACGAGGGGAAGCTCTTTGCGCCTGCGTAGACGCGCGAGGCACGCTGGGAAATGAGGTTTCCACGTTACTGCTGGAGGTCAGCGGAACCGACGCAAGAGGGCGCCCGAAAGTCGCAATCGGTTTAGGAAAGCCGGCGGAGGCCTGAAAGCGAGCGTCTCTGGACTACGGCTCAGAAGTATCTGAGATGCAGGGTGAGGGGGCGGAAGCGCGGTCTCCTCAGCATGTTTGATTTTTCTATTCGAAAAATTGGCCTAACAAGGGGTTGTCTTGAATGTGGTCAGAGCGGCGGCGTCCGAGGCCTGGCCCTACCCTGGGTGGCAGAACACCGACGTGGGGGGAGCTGGCCCAGGATAACCAGAGACTCGGGCTCTGGGACGCAGCTGTTTCAAGTCCGGCCTAAGAGGCTGCTGTATCAGGTGGTAGTTGAATGGGAACTCCCAGAGCAGGGACCATCCTGACCCTCCCTCCGGGAAGTTCCTAGCGCTTCTGTTTGCAGTTTTTGGCCGGGGTTGGGTTTGAACCCTCCACCTCCGGCATATGGGGCTGGCGCCCTACTCACTGAGCCGCCCCCTAGCGCTTCTGGACCCAGAGCTCGCCTTGGCCAGAGCTGTGAAATCAATGACTTGACTGCCCAGGAATCACTTTCTCACTCCTGAGTTGTTTATGGATTGGGAATCTGGAAACCTTGAGATCTAATTCAGGTTTTGTTATAGACTAACTAGTTACTTCTCTGAGCCTCAGTTTCCTCATTTCTAAATAGGTGGTTATTATAATGCCTGCCCTTTCTCCCTCTGGGAGTGTTGCAAGGGGAGGACATAGGCTGGACGGGCCTTGAAGAAGTGAGACATTTCTGGCTCGGTGCCCGTAGCTCAGTGGCTAGAGCGCCAGCACGTACACCCGAGCTGGTGGGTTCCTACCCGGCTCGGGCCTGCTAAAAACAACGACAACTACAGCCAAAAAATTGCAGGGCATTGTGGCGGGAGCCTGTGGTCCCAGCTACTTGGGAGGCTGAGGCAAGAGAATTGCTTAAGCCGAGAATTTGAGGTTGCCGTGAGCTGTGACGCAACAGCACTCTACTGAGGGCCACATATTGAGACTGTCTCAAAAAAGAAAATAGAAAAAGATAGGCATTCCTATTCACTGTAAATTAGACAATGCCTGTCAAATTAAAAATGCACAAAGCTTTTGCTTCAGCAATTCTGGAAATATGTTGGACAGATTTAGTGGTCACGTATATAAGGGTACTTAATGAACCATTACTGGGAATGGGGGGAAAGAACTGTAAACAACTTAAATGTTCATCAGTTAATGACCAAATAAATAAATGGTTTCTATGATATGGAATATATATGAGTTTTATTTATTTACCACTTTTCTTTCTTTCTTTTTTTTTTTTTTTTTTTTGAGACAGTCTCATTATGTTGCCCTTGGTAGAGCGCTGTGTCGTCACAGCTCACAACAACCTCAAACTCTTGGGCTTAAGCAATTGTCTTGCCTCAGCCTCCCAAGTAGCTGGGACTATAGATGCCCACCACAACGCCTGGCTATTTTTTGTTGTTGTTGTTATTGTTGCATTTGTTTAGCTGGCCAGGGCCAGATTCGAACCTTCCATCCGCAGTGTATGCAGCTGACACCACAACCACTGTCATATGGGCGCCAATCCTTATTTACTTATTTATTTAATTAATTAATTTATTTATTTTTGAGACAGAGCCCCAAGCTGTCACCCTGGATAGAGTGCCGTAGCATCACAGCTCACAGCAACCTCCAATTCCTGGGCTTAAGTGATTCTCTTGCCTCAGCCTCCCAAGAAGCTGGGACTACAGGCACCCGCCACAACGCCCAGCCATTTTTTGGTTGCAGCCATCATTGTTGTTTGGCGGGCCCTGGGCTGGATTCGAACCCATTAACTCAAGTGTACATGGCTGGCGCCTTAGCCCATTGAGCCACAGGTGCCGAGCCTCTTTAATTTTTTTTGCAGTTTTTGGCTGGGGCCGTGTTGAACCTACCACCCCCGGCATATGGGGCCAATGCCTACTCCTTCAGCCATGGGCTCTGCCCCCTTCTTTACTTATTTTCCTAACAGCCTATCATTGAAAATTTTACTATTTTATTTTATTTTATATAATGTTAGTTATTTTTGTTAAGAGACAAGGTCTCACTGTTGCCCAGACTGGAGTACAGTGGCATGATCCTAGCTCACTGAAACCTCAAACTCTGGGGCTTAAGTGATCCTCCTGTCTCAGCCTCCCAAGTAGTTGGTACTACAGATGCATGCTGGGACACACCACCATGCCTGGGTAATTTTTCTATATTATTTTTGTACAGCCAGGGGTCTCACTATGTTGCTCAGACTGGCCTCAAACTCCTAGTCTCAAGTGATCCTCCTGAAGTGCTAGGATTATTGGCATGAGCCACCACACCTGGACTGTCCATATTTTCTAAGCAAATAGTTTTCTCTCCAGTCTTTGTCTTTCTGCTTGCTGAATTCTGACTTCTCAGAGTCCTCATGGATTCTAGTCAGTCTTAAAGGTCTTAGTTCATGATTGAACCCTGCGTTCTCAGCTGCATGGCCTGCAGGAGTACAGGGGTTGGCCTTGGATTCCCTCCTGACACTGTCACCCCCTTCCACTCTCAGTCCTAGCCTAGGACTACTGAAAGGGCAGTCTGGGACTCCTAGTTGGCTGTAGAATGGGGTACATCTCTTAGTGCATGCTCAGCAGTGTCAGGAATCAGAACTGGATTCCCTGTACCCTACCTTGTGAGCCTAGGCATGCCACGCCAATAGGTGCAAATGATTCATTCCTCTTCTGGAGACTATGAGAAAGACTGAATTCTAGCAAGGTAAAGGTGACATGTATTGTTTAAAAATATATCAAAGTAGGGTGGAGTACTTAAGGATTTCCTGGTCTAGTGCTTTTGTTTTACAGGAAGATTGAAGGTGAAGTAACTTACAAGTGGTAAAGCCACAGCTAGAACCCAACTCTCCTCACCTCAGCATTTCAGTTTTAGAACAGTGCTGGGAGTTCTGCCAGGGTCGTGCTGAAATTCATTCTTAAACTGGATATGAAGGCTGACTGCCCATAGCTAAGTGGTTAGGGTGCCAGCCACATGCACCAGGGCTGGTGGGTTCAAACCTGGCCTGGGCCTATTAGAACAAACAAACAAACAAAATAGCCAGGTGCTGTAGCGGGTGCCTATAGTCCCAGCTACTAGGGAGGCTGAGGCAAGAGAATCACTTGAGTTCAAGAATTTGAGGTTGCTGTGAGCTATGATACCTTAGCACTCTACCCCCTTTGAGGGCAACAAAGTGAGACTGTCTCAATTTAAAAAAAAAAAAAGCTGGATATGAAGTCTCAGTGAGCATGTCTGGTGCCAAGTCCTACCTCTGAAGTCTATTTTGAGGGATGGATTTGGGTACCACTCCTTCCCCAAAGCAGTGTAGAGTGTCATAAGGTAGAGAGAGTGACTTCAGGAAGGAATAGAAGTGACAACAATGGGCTCGGCGCCTGTGGCTGAACAGGCTAAGGCGCCAGCCACGTACACCTGAGCTCGTGGGCTCGAATCCAGCCTGGACCTGCCAAACAACAATGGTGGCTGCAACCAAAAAAAAAATGGCCAGGCGTTGTGGCGGGTGCCTGTAGTCCCAGCTACTTGGGAGGCAGAGGCAGGAGACTCGCTTGAGCAGGAATTGGAGGTTGCTGTGAGCTGTGATGCCACAGCACTCTACCTAGGGTGACAGCTTGAGGCTCTGTCTCAAAAAAAACAATGGAACCACTAACTCTTCTTGAACACTAAAGTTGAGCAGAAGGAATCCCTAGCAGGAGTGGTCAAAGCTCCTTCTTTCTCAGGCAGCAATGGCTGGCTAGGAAAATTGGGCTTTGGGGGATTTGGATTCTTGGGACACAAAATATGCCGTAGAACAGTGGTTCTCAAGCTTCCTATTGCTGCGGCCCTTTAATACGGTTCCCATGGGTCACGACCCACAGGTTGAGAACCGCTACTCTAGAACTAGCACCAAATGGACAAAAGGAGTCCTAGCTTCTGGAACAGGCTTGGTCTTATTACAGGTGGCAGTAGCTTCCACTTCCTCTTAGGTAACTCCCTTTAGCTGTCCCATCAGAGCCACATGCCTGCTGTCCATTTACCTAGGCCCTGCCCTAGGAAATGAGGGAGATAGCACTGGCCTCTCCTCCTCTCTTCCCATCCTTCCTCCTACCTCACCCCACCCCCAAACAGGTCTGGCAAAGACACCTTGGAATTGTGAAGAAACTATTGGGAATGAGGAGAGGCTACAATTCTCATGTAAGCAGAGCAAGCTCTGATAGACAAATGCCTTTTATTGTAAAATTGAAAATAATATGAAAATGTTTTTTATTTCTCAGTACAAAGCCATATCTATTAAGACTATGAAAAACTGACTGGCCAAAGGCCATGAAGGACAGAAAGATGATTCTCTTTGGCCTGGTGCCCTGTGACCCAGGGTGGTGCTTTGAGAGGATTAGGGACAGTGGCAGAAGACTAGGGCCAGTTGTGAGGTGGGTCAGTGAGGTGGCCTGCAAGCCCCCTCAGGCCTCCCAGTCTGGGAACTGAGGTTCCTGTCTGCCTTTGGCCTAGCTGGCTCCAGGAATGAGATGGGGAGGTGAGAAGAGACACGAGTCTTTCCCCACTAGGAAGCTGTGTTTATTCCGTGGCTGTGGGTCTCAGGACAAGAGTTGAGAATGAAACTAGGGTGCTAATGCCCCCCAAAGGCACATGCAGTCTCTCTGCCACATGCCAGTTATGGAGAAAGCCTGAGCCCTTGGACAGATAGATGGGCATGGGTCTGAGACTTAAGGCTATAAGGTGAAGCTGTAGTGGCAGCTCTGAGATCACCTGGGCAGAAGCTAAGAGGAGTGAGTACAGGTGTGAGAGGGTTCCTCCGAGGAGCTGTGGATCCGCTATTTAGTGTCTAGGGCAGTGGTTCTCAACCTTCCTAATTGCCGCGTTGTTACAAATGGAAAAAAAGGGTTGAGAACCCTGGTCTAGGGGGACATGAGCATGTGAGGGCTCAGGCCTCGCCCTCTTCTCCACTGTCATCCACGCTGGCCTGCCTCATCAACTTTTGGGGCTTTTGCATGCAGGGAATGCCAGCCTCTCCTTGCCTCTGCCTTTGGCCTTGCTCCTGGAAGGCTTGGGTCTGGCTGGCCACCAGGGCGGCACTATGGAGGGCAACCACAGACTGGCGGGACTTCAGGGCAGGCCAAGGCCCCTTGCGGGCCCACTGGCCTCCCTTGGCCCTTGAGAGCTGAGGGAAGGGCCGTGGAGGCTCTTCATCTGAAGACTCCTGGGGAGAGAACACCTGCAGGGACGAGAGTGTCAGGATGAAGAGCTATGAAAAGGCTTTCCAGGCAGTGTTGAGCACAGAGCAGGGAAAAGGGCAGGTGCAGCACATTTGCTGAGTGCTACAGAAACCCCAGGCAAGCCAAGGAGGGAAGGCTACACTCTGGCTCCTCTGCCCCTCCTTGAGTCCCACCTGTCTGGCCGCCCGCTGGCCCCAGGAGCCCTTCTCAGCCCTCCTGCACCTCCACCCCTGGCAGGCCTGGGCCTCTCTGGCCCCTTGCTCTTCTCCCCCTCTCTGCCTTTGTGTAGTCTGCCAGTGAGCTACAGCTGAAACACCCTCTGGTGTCCAGTGCTGTGAGGACCCTCTGCCTTTGTCCACACCCACATGCATCCATCAGTGCTCCCCCCACCACACCCCCGCACTCACGTCCTAACCTCTGACCTGGAGTCTGACTTCCTAAGGCCAGGGCCAGCCCCGGTCTCAACTTTGCACCCTGCAGCACTTAGACAGTGTTCACTTAGCCAGTACCTGGGTGGACTGAGTGCTGAGACCCCTCCACCCCTCCACACCCCATCCTTTGCCTGCTGCCCCTCAGGTTGGCTGTGGAGCTCAGTCTGGGGAGGGTTCTGGCTGTGCTGCGGGGTACTGGGCAGACTGTGGGGAGGCAAAGACCAGACTCCTAGGGGGCCCAACCTCTCAGGAGACCCTTGCACAGGGAGCCCCTTCCTTGGAGCCTAAAGCCAAGTAGACCCTGGTCTGGGTCTTTCCCCCTCTTCTCCTGTGGCCCCAGCCACTGCAGACTGAATTCTCCCAGCTCAGGCCTCACCTCTGGCAGGTAACTTGTCCCTGAAGCACTCTCCAGCTCCAAAGAGGGCTCCAGGAGACTGATGGACCTCATGACCCCGCGGAGGTTGATACGGGGCCGTGGCCCAGACTCTTCTTTTGGGGCTGCCTGGCTCTTCTCCAAGCCCATGGCCTTCACCTCCCCACCGCCCCCCGGTTCTGGCGGAAGAGGTGGGAATGGTGTAGAGACTTCAGGGGTCAGGGGCTCCTCTGGGGAGACCCCACCCACTTTCTGCTCCCAGATGTGGCTCTGACGGCTGTGAGGAGGTGGCCCTGAGTCAGCTCTGAGTGACCCAGCAGCCACCAGCAGCATACACACACCCTCTCCTCCCTCCATACCTGGCAGTCAGGATGCCCTGGTAGGTTTGTAGCTGGCGCAGGAAGCCGGGGTTGGGGCGGGCGATGGGCCGGAGCTCCTGCACATGCTGCAGCGCCTGCTCCAGGCTCCAGCCGTATTGCTTCATGGCATAGGCCAGCACCGTGGCCGCCGAGCGGCTGACACCCATCTTGCAGTGGACTAGCACCCGGGTGCCCTGTGCCCTGTGGAGGCAGGACGTGGTCAGCTGCCTGCTCCCCTCTCTCTGTGAGGAGCTTACAACCAGGAGCAGAGAAAGTAAGGATACTGTGGGCTGGCAGGGTCACAGAGTGGTGGCAGAGTGTGCAGGAGGAAAGTACTGGGGACCAAGTGAAGCTGAGGCACAACTAGGCAGGCAGCAGGAGCCGAGAGGAGCTGACCTCGCAGCCTCAATGAAGCGATGTGTCTCCTTCCAGTGGGGCAGCAGCTGGGCTGACTCCTCATCCCACAGGCGCACGTTGTAGTAGGTGAAGCGCTCTGGGTAGAAGTTGTCAATCTCCCTGGCCATGTTCAAGATGTGGGTGACCCTGTCCCAGAGGGCTCAAGGCTAGACTGACGTGGGCAGGGGCCGCAGGCCCATTGGTCGTTAGACCTGGCAACCCCTAGGTCCCTCTGTTTGGTTCTTAGTCCCCAGGCAGGTAGAGGCAGCAGTTATGGTAGGAAGAGAATTGACCCACTTGTCAGATGACTATGACCTTGAGCAAACCGTTTTATCTTGCTAGGCTTGAGTTTCCTCATCTAGCCCAGATAGCTGAGGTTAACTACAACATGACCCTTCTATCACTCTGGGAAATAGAGAACAGCTTTTGAGCTAAGCTGCAATTGCAGGGATCTGCAGCAGTGGGAGACAGGGGCTACAGCACGCCTCCCAGAGGCCCGTGGCAGGCAGATGACACAGCAGGCAGCCAGGTCCCCACTGAGAGAAGGGCAGTTCCTTCTCCCAAGAGAGGGCTAGGTGGAGAGGAGCCTTTCCTTCCTTGGAGAAGGCAGTCACAGGAAGGGCGCCGCTGCTCCTCCTCCTCTCAGCATGGTTGGGGACTTCTATTTCCACACTTTGTGTGGGGAGGGCAGAAGAGTGGGCTGGGGCCTGGCCAGCAGGGCAGCAGGGTTACTGTCCTGTCCTGGCCTGAGAGCCCAAGTGAGGGTGATAGCCCCAGGGGTGGAGGTGGGAGAAGAGCTGGCAGCTGCTGAGGGTGGTCTGGGGTTTCTGAAGCTGGCCAGGTTGCCCTTTGTGAAGTGGCCCAGAGAAAAGAAGAGCAGGTGGCAGGCCTGAGGGGGCCCTGACACTACCTGTTTCTCTGCAGCTCCTCCAGGTTGGCTGCATTCCACTCCGAGCCCTGTGGAGAGGGGAGCAGCACAGTTCTCCTCCCCCAGCCCCTGCACCTCAGATCCCCCCATTTCCCCTCAGCTCTCCCGCCTACCCACCAGCTGTAAGCAGTCCCCCATGCTCCCCTTCCTTCAGCCTGCAGCTCACCAGGTAAAGGTGGGGAAAGATGCGAGAAGCCCGGTCTTGCTGTGCCATGAGCAGCAGCATCTGGTTATCGATGAAGTCACGGTACTGCTGCAGGGGACATCCCAGGCGCAGCTCCAGAGCCTGGCGGATCTGTGGGCAGAGCCCAAGGGGAGAGACTCAGAACATTTTCTGGTTCCTGACTCCCCACCGAGGGAGGATAGCTCTCTGTCCCATTTAGACAGACTGGGGCTGATGCCAAGGCATCCCGGAATGGCTGAAGCTTGGAGAAGGGTCCCTGGTCCTCAGCCTTGTGCCCACCTCTTTGGAAGTGATGCTCTCCAGGTCGCTGGCATCCAGCACTTCCCACAGCTCAGCCCGGATTGCCTGCTCCATCTGCTCCTGTCCTGAGGGCCTGCAGCAAATCCCTTAGTCAGGGGCCCCTTCCCTCTCCACCATGGCAACCCTCTGCCTTTTCCTGTCCTCCCCCTCTATGCAGTCCCTTCCCTCCCTGCACACTGACCGGCCAGGCTCAGTGGTGGGAGGCCGCAGAGACTCCAGGTCAGCCATGGCCATCCACTCATTGAGGCAGCTCTGGTCTGAGTTCAGTCTCTCCTGGTAGTAGCTGGCCCAGGTGAGGGCACTGCCACCGGGCACAAGGCCACTGCCTAGAGCTGCCTCACATGCCTGGTGCAGCACCTGCAGTGTGGCCCTGGGACAGGAGGAGAGGCTGGGTCATGCTGTCCTCCCTGCTGCCCTTACCCAGGCCTTGCAGCCACCACCTAAGGAGATTCTCAGCCAGCCCTTACCACATGGTCTGGATGGAGATGGGCTTGAAGATTCGGCTCTGCCCACCAGATGTCACGCTGAAGCCCCTGCAGGAAACCAGGTCAGGATAGAATCATACTCAAAGTTCTGGGACAGAGAGCCTGACCATTTGTCAGATGTAGGAGGTTCAGGCCCAGAGAAATTAGGTGACTTGCCCAGGATCACACAGCAGATCTGAGGTGGAGCTAAGAGTAGGTCCCTGGCCCGAGACTCCCAGCCTAGAGTTGTATTCCCCAGTGCCCAGCCCTTGCGTCACCTCTGTCACACCTGGTATTCTACCCTTTTGGCCCCTCCTCTGCCCTTCCCCTTTCCAGTTGCCATCTCTTACCCATCTCCATCTAAGTACACCTGGGTGTCACTCCAAAGGGGCAAGACCAGGCCCAGGGTGCAGCTGGGGGAGCTGACAGAGGACAAAGGAAAAGCCATCGTCCCCCAGCACCTCAATTCCTTGCCCCCTCCCCTCCTCTCCCTGCTCCCACCTGCTGTCAGAGAAATCCACCCCCAGGAGGACCGTCTCATCCTTGCTCAGATGCTCTTGTGTGGAAACTACCAGCAGGTAGCGGAGCCGGGGAGGCCGAGCTGCCTCCAGCTGGGCTGCCTGGGGAAGATGTGCCCAGAGTCACAGTGGCCCAAGGACCCTGTGCCTCTGACTCCACCTGGACACCCCCAGGCCAGAACAGCTCTGTCCCCATTTCTCCTCATTCCCCCTCTTTCCAGATCCAGGATCAGTGGTTACAATCCCATAGTTCCCAACTTTTGGATTTGTAGTCCAACAAAATATTCAAAAAAGATCTTTCTTAAGGGGGGAGTCTGTGGCAAAAAGGAGGGAATGGGACTGACATAGGTTGCCTATTTTTTATTTCTGCCTAGGAAGGATGTTTTGTTAAAAATTCTTATCAATTACCATTGCCAGAATTTCACTTGAATGTTTATCACCAAAGAAATATTAAGAATGTAATCTCACCATAAAGGACAGTGCTTCTGCTATAAATTCAGTTTCATGGAGGACTTACTTTATCTTATTTTTCACCTCTGGCCACAGACAGTGAGCTGTCCCCATGGCATTTGGAAACCAGCCCTCAGGTTCCCACCTGAACTCCCATCCCAGTGGATGCTGGAGTCTTCCTTCCCTTTGCCTGAGTTCTGTGGGTGCTCAGCAAGCACTCCCTGTGCTCTGGTCCAGTCAGGGACAACTCCAGTCAGGAAAGTCTCCAGCTGGTTGAACAGAAACCTGCCTCTGTGTAAATCCCAGCCCTTGGACATAGTTTGGCCCTGCTGGCTCACACAGGACACACCTTCCCAGCCCTTAAGAGACCTGCAGACATGACCTGGCCCTGTCAAAATTTCTGTACCTGAAACAGCAGGGTCCTCAGGGACCCCTATACTCCCCATGGTGCCTGCCCTCATGCCATTCATTGGTCCCCAAACAGGCACATACGCTGGCTCCCTTCCCTCCTCTCCCTTACCCCTCAGGGGCTGCTGCCCTCTCAGGGAGTTCTGGATGGTACCCCTTACCAGGAGGATGTCATCCTGTGGCCTCAGCAATTCCACCATGAGATGCAGGTGCTGCCTCTGCTCCTGTTTCTGGGGACTCTGGGGCCCTTGCCCGTAGTCTGTCTGGTTTCCATGGGGCTGTTCCTCACCCAAGGGTTCCTCTGCGGGCTCAGGGCTGGGCTCAGCTGCATCACCATTGTCCCCTCCATCTTGCAATCCCAGGACAGCCCCATGGAGCACTGCAAAGCTCTGCCTGGCAGGATGGTAGGGAAACCATTATGCCCCTGTGCCCTCTGGGTGGAGGACCTCACGCCTCAGCAGCATTGCCTAGAGGGCCTGTTGAAACGGTTTGCTGGGCCCCTCTCCAGAGTTGGGAGGTCTAGAGTGGAGGCCTGAGACTGCCTTTCTAACCAATTCTCTGGTGATGGTGCCACCACTCTGGGAAACAGCCCAGGAGCCCCTGAGCCCTGGTTCCTCTGTTCCTGCTCATCTGAGGGGGATGGGACTGCTCCCTACCCTTCCCACCCACCTAACTCAGGAGATGCTGTAAATTTGGTGACGACCCAGGAGTCCTCTGGCCCTGTCATCCCATCCTGCCCTTTGGCTCCAGACCAATAACCTGAGCCAGGGTCCACGGAAGTGGGTGAAAGAGTTCCAAGTGACTGGGGTAGGGGAGGTAAAAGCAAAGGTAGCCAGTCCTGCCTACTAGCTGGGCCCACTGAGAGCATCTCCCTCCACATTCAGTAGGGCCTCCTGCCCTGAACCTGGGGAGGAAGGGGCTCACCTTCGCTGGAGCCGATTTCTCCGCTTGGCTGCCTGCTCCTGCTGAGAAAACAGCGCCCAGGGAGAATGAGAGCAGGCTCCCTCCTCTCCTCTGTAAGGGCGCTGGGATGGGGTGTGGGCCGGTGGGTCGCCTTGCCCTTAGTTGGGGGTGGAAGTGGTACAGAAAAGGTGTCAGATGCTAATCCGCTCCCCACCGGGAGGCACTGGAGGATCCCCGGCCCAAGCCCAAGCGTGGCGGGGGTGGGTGCTGAGGATGGTGCAAGGGTTAGCCTAGATCTGGGCCTCCGCAGACTGGGCTGGCTCCCAAAGCTCCAGATTTTGCCTTGGTCCGAGGTCCTGGGAACCTCCAACCTTTCCCCGACTCCCTCCAGCCAGACTTGAGCACCAGGCTTGAAGGAAGCCTGCGGACTGGCAGGACGCGCTCCCCCAGGCCCAGCTGGCGGCCAACTGCGTGGGCAGGACCACAGCAAAGCCAGACTCACCGTGGGCCCCACAGGCGTGGAGTGGCCGCTGGCCGGGGGTGAGCGACTCACTGTGACCAGGGCCATGGAGCCGGAGTAGCAGCACCTGGATGGCCACTAGGAACGGTCCCCCGCCACAGTCCCACGAACAGTCCAGCCCCGCAGGACCAGGAAGGAGAGCAGGGCTACCAGGGCCTGGCACCTCCTCGGGGGCGGCCCTTAAAGGGCCAGACAACCGCCCAGTGGGGCCCGCGGAGCCTGCTCACCGAGGCCGGCCCCGCCCCTCGGGGCTCCGCCATTCCGCCCGCCTTACCCCGCCCCCCACGCGCTCAGGGGGCGAGGCCGGGGGCGGGGCGCAGGTGCAGAGCCCACACACCGGAGAGAGGGCGGGGCCGGCCGCTCTCGTTCCTGGGCTGGTCCTTCCTCCTCCCAGGAAGCACCCCAGCCCCTGCCTCTGCCCTCTATACCCCGTTAGATCACCTGAGCTGTTTGGGCCTCCACCGTTCTGTTGCCCAGCAGAGTGGGCTGAAGGGAGGCAGGGGCTGGGGACACAAGTCTTAGGATCATCCACTATGGATATTAAGTCAGGGGTCCCTCATCCCAAACTTATTTCTCCTTGCTGGTGTGTTTGCTCTCCCCATGAACCACTGGGAGACATGCAAAGTTTCTGGGAAAATCAGGCTGGGATTCGTAAATAACCGATGAAGTTCACAAGAGATTCTCAGGTCTACGTTGGGGGTGACAGGGCAGGGCTGAGCCCAAATCACAGCTGCAGCAGAGGGAAGTGACCTGCCCAAAGTGACTCTGCTAGAACATGCTGGAGTCAGGGCAGGGCCACAGGGAGTAGGGTTTTCTAAGCTGGCTGCGTGTACAGTCCAGAGGCCTAGTCTTTCCCCTTCCCCGACAGGAGCATGGGTCAGGTTCCAGGAAGGCTAGGTGCGGTGGCAGAAAGAATCTGGGTCTCCAGTGGGTGGGACAGGGCTCAGGGGAGAAGCCCTTGACATCCATGGATCTTCTCCATGAGGTCACCTGACTTGGGTTGGCTCCTTTCACCCTCTGCTAGGGGTAGGAGTGGTCTCATTTTACAGCAGAAGAAATGGAGGCTCAGAGAGGCTCAAGGGGCCACAGGCAGGATTCAAACCCAGGTCTGTTGCTGTGTTCCATGGTGTCTCCCCTTAGCGCCCCGCTGGAAAGTGGGCCCCCGGCTCCAGACCATTAAGCACAGCAAGCCTGCTGCTGACCACATCTTTATTTCCATCTCCACTGTAAACCCATGCCCGGGCTCCAGGCCCCAGCTCAGCAGCAGCCAGTTTATAAATAAATAAATTACAAAAGCAGAGGAGGGTGTGGCCCTGGTCAGGCCTCTTGAGGGCCAGGCGGCTCAGTGCTCTGTGAGTGACAGCTGCAGAATTCGCTGTAAGTCTTCCTCCTCCTGCTGCCCCCGTCGTGCCTGCTCCTCCTGCTCCCGTGAGGACAACTCCAGGGCCAGGCGAAGCTGCTCCTCAAAGCTTGGGGAGGCAGGGGCTGGGGGTGTCCTTTGAGGGGCTCCCAGGCCCCCAGGCTCTGTGGACAGCCGCAGGCTTTCCTGGAGAGCCCTTGCAGGTAAGGCACGAGAGGGAACAGCAGACCCATTAGCACTAAGGAGAAGCCAAGGGGCTAGGGATGTGGCTTTGGGAGGACAAGGACAGGGTGGCAGAGAGAAGAGGCCGAGCCCTGTCCCCTAGTCCCTCATGCCACATTTGATGGCAGCCAGCACTGCTGATGGAGGTGGCCTGGAATGGGCCGGGGGTCCTGGGCCCAGCACCTCCTTGCTAACCATCCCCACCCTCTGGCCAAAGCTAAGTGACGGGCCCCAGTAGGTCCCATGAGGGCCTCACCGCTCTAACTGAAGCTGCTCTTCGTAAACTGTGGCTTGGGGAGAAGGGTAGGTGCCAGATCGTGTATTGGTCAGGGCTTCCCAGACAGTCACCTACGAAAGCCAGAGGGCACAGCTGTCACCTTTGCCCTGTGGCTGCAGAGGCCATGGCCCAGCCCTGCCCAAGTCCCACCTGCTCTGCTTCTGTGCCGGCATCGAGCAGGCTCTGCTGGATGGCGAACTGCAGCAGGTCATCATCCTCATCGCGAAGGGGCTCACTGCGCTCTGCGCCCAGCACGCTGTACCCCTCGGGCACCTCGAACACGGTGGGGTCCACCTCACATGGGAAAGGGCTCCCTAGGCAGATGGCAGAGGGGCTGTGCTCAACCCCAGAGCTCTGCAACCAGACACCCATGCAGCCTCCCTCTTCCTCCCATGCAGGTACCTGAAGCTGCCACTGCAGAGCCTGGGCCCGGAACCCACACCGAGCTCAGGGGCTCGTCGCAGCCACATAGGTTGCTGAAGGTGATGCGGGCATTGAGCACATGGAAAAGGGGAATCTCTGTGAGGAAACAAGAGACAGCCAAGCCTGAACTGCCCTGGCGGAGATCCCTGCACCTGCCCCCTGCACTGTGTCCACCCTTGTCCCTGGGGCCTCTATCAAGGGGAAGTGACTGTGCTGAAGTCTTCTGCTGCCTGGACCCCACTCTCTCACCAATCTTGACAGGGAAGCCAGGTGGGAGGCGCAGAGTGATGAAGTCACGCAGCTTGGCAAAATGGGCATTGCTGATGGCCATCAGGTCGATAATGGGCGTCACCTGGTCTCCCAGGGAGAGCGGGTGCTCCTCACTCAGCCACAGTGTTGCCTTGAACCTGCCAGCCGACCACCGGGCATGAGTCAAGGAACTGAGGGTGGCCCTCCTGCTAAGGCCTGTCCTCTCTAGCTCTCTGGTCATCTGCCTTTACTCATCACTTCCACCCTACCTGGGGCACCCTCTTCTGCTAAGCACCTCCTGCCAGCTCCCCCAACAGCCAGTGTCCTCTCCCTACAGCCCAATCTACCCCCAGACTGGGATCATTATGTTTTGTGCCAGCTTGTCTAGGTAAGGAGGGCAGGGGCCAGGCTGCAGGCATCTTTCTAGGCCTGGTCCACAGACCTGTCCTCCTCCTCAGCCTAGAGCTGGATACCACCTCACATGTTGCTGTGATTTTGTGTCCAGCACAGCCAGGGAAGGACTGGCAGGGTTTGAACCCCAGCCCTATCACTGGGAGGGGTTGCCCCCGCTGGGCCTGTTGCAGGTGCTCCATCCACTGTTGCCACTTACACCAGTTCATCTGGTCTTCATGAGCCAGGAGAGCAGGTGTGACTATTTTTATTTCACTGAGGAGGAAACTAGACTCTCATAGGGGGAGACATCTCCTTGGGCCACACCAAAGGGAAGTGGCAGAGCTGTAGGACTGTTGTATAGGCCCTTCCTACTTTCCCAGGTGCTGGCCCCTCGCAGGTGCTCACTCAATTTAATAGAAAACCATATGTGGTGGTGCCACTCACTTATTCATTCATTCATCAAAGACTGTGGCTGGGCTCAGTCCCTGTGGTTCAACGGGCTAAGGCGCCAGCCAAGTACACCTAAGCTAGCAGGTTTGAATCCAGCCCGGGTCCACCAAACAACAATGATGGTTGCAACCAAAAAATGGCCAGGTGTTGTGGTGGGTGCCTGTAGTCCCAGCTACTTGGGAGGCAGAGGCAGGAGACTCGCTTGAGCCCAGGACTTGGAGGTTGCTGTGAGCTGTGATGCCACAGCAGTCTATCCAGGGTAAAAGCTTGAGGCTCTGTCTCAAAAAAAAAAAAAAAAAAGACTGTGCTGGCTCTCTGAGCTAAGCCCCTGCTGGATGCTGAGGTCCATGGATAAGACAGATGTTGCTCCTGCCCTCAAGGAGAACAGTGCAGAGGACAGACATCTAAGTAAGCAGGACCCTCACTATGATGGGCCCTGTATGTGACAGGAATCTACAAGGGTTCAGGCTCTGCAGGCAGGGTCCCCATCTCTGAGGGAGACCCCCAGCCAGCCCACTCACCTCTGTACTTTGCTAGACATCTCGATGGGGCGGCCAATGTTCCTCGACTCCAGGCTGAAGTTGGGGTCGAAGTATTCATCAGGGGAGATGGCTGTGGGGTTGGTGGGGCTGGCTGCCTGCTGCACAGGGGCCTGGGTGGGCCCCAGGACCAGACTTAGCACTTGGGACAGACAGACAGTGCCCTACCCAATCAGGTTCAGCCCTTGCCGGCTCCACCCCACCCCAGTGCTGGCTCACCCCATTGTGGGAGGAGTGCTGCTGGGCCATCCCCAGGAAGGACTGGAACGGAGTCTTTCCCCCTAAGAAGAAGGGGTGGAGCCCATGAGGAGATTTGGGGCCACGGCCCCCAAAATGCACCACTGACCCTCTCCCCTGGGAATCTTCCATCAGGTGGGAGAGAGGACAGATGGAAATGGGGAAGCCTCCCTGGAAAACACTGGTCCCTGACCCCAGACCGGGTGACCCCACCAGTGTGACTGGGCAGCAGGCAGGTAGGCGCACCTGGGTTTACCTTTGCTCCTTGACTTGTCCTGATCAGAGAGGTGCTCCGTGCGTGTGCGTGTCACTAGCTCCACATTGGTGGCACTGTACACCTGGGGGGTTGGGAGACAGGCTCAGAGCCTGTTCCCCATGTTCAGTCTCATCAGCACAGGACCCAAGTCCTCCTGTTCCCAGACAGGCGAGATCTTGCTCCCACAGTGGAGGAGGTGGCAAGATCTTCAGTGAGGATATACAGCCCCGGGGTGAAGATGAAATCTGGTTCCCTGGGTGGGAACCAAAACTTTAAAGGTGATCCCTATAAACTCAGGAAGGGGCTGGGCACTTGGATCCCATTAGTTCCCCTGGCTACTCAGGGTTCTGGGGCCCAAGGGCTATGCCATCTCTCCCCTCCATCCTCTGGGCTGGATGTGGAGAAGTAGCTGAGTTGCTGGGCCTCATCTCCTGCCCCCAGCCCCCCACCACTAGCCTCTCCTGCCTTGGCCTCGTAGCCGCTAACAGTTTCCATCTTCTCAGACCGCCATCCCCAGATACCACATTTGTTCCTGAAACAGACCAAACAGGAGCTCGTGAGGACCTGCACCCCCACACCCTGGACAAAACCTTCCCTTTCAAAGCCTCCCCCTCTGATTAGCCTGCCCAGGGTCCCTTCCCACTGTGAAACATGAAGGGGCCTTAAAGAAGGGCATGGATAGAACTGGGGACCAGAAGGTACTGAGGAATTACTGTTAATTTTGCTAGGTGTGGTGACAGTGTTGGGGCTGGGCTTAAAAAAGTTACTGTGGAAACAATGTAACATCTGGGATGTGCTTTAAAATACTCCAGGAAAAAAAAGGTGAAGAAGGATAGAGTCAATACATTTTTTTTTCTTTTGAGACAGAATCTTACTTTGTCATCCTTGGTAGAGTGCTGTGGCCTTATAGCTTATGGCAGGGGTCCTGAAACTTTTTAAACAGGGGGCCAGTTCACTGTCCCTTAGACAGTTTCAGGGCCAGACTATAGTTTAAAAAAAAAAAATTATGAACAAATTCCTATGCACGTTGCACATATCTTATTTTGAAATTAAAAAATAAACAAAAACGGGGGCAGCGCCTGTGGC
>CAUYON010192194.1:0-21673 GCA_963573935.1 Arctocebus calabarensis
AAGGAGGAGATGGGGAAAGACTGGGAGAGAAACGGAGAGAGCTTCTCTCTCCCCACTAGAATTCTCTCCCTCTACCAGGAGCCTTAGTGTTTTCTGTATTCTTTTCTGTGAATAAATTCTGTCTTAAAAAAAAAAAAAAAATAAAAATCCCTCTTTTGGTTTCCCTGGTTTTAATTGAGCATTTTGTATGATTTTGTTTTTTCTTCTCTGTTAGCATATCAATTATAAGTGTTAATGTATTTTTTTTTTAGTGGTTATCTTAAAGTATGTGGTATTCATTAAGGTAAGTTTGCAATAAAGTATTCAAATTTTTCCTTTCCACCTATTGTACCATTTTTGTCTTTAATTTCACTTATCTATAAGCTTTAATCATCCAATCTCTTGCTACAATTACTATTTAAACAACTAGTTTTCTACTACATTATTTAAGAATAAGGAAAATGCAAGACTTAATTTTGCCTTCATTTATTACTTCTTTAAAGCCTCTGTAAATCTGAATTGCTGATGTATTATTTTCCTTCTCTCTTTTTTTTTTTTGTGACCCAAAGGAGGTTTATTACCCCTCTCTCAAGACCACTCTTCCCCCCACCCCCCCATTTTCCTTCTCTCTTATGAACTTTTTTAACATTTCTCACAAAGGAGATCTGGTAACAAATTATAATAGTGTGTTTATCTTAGAAAGGCTTTATTTCTCTTTTATTCTCTTCTTCCATTGAAAAAAACTGTGATAAAATACACGTAACATTTATTGTTCAATCATTTTAAGTATACACTTCAGTGTCTCTAAGTACATTTGCAGTGTTGTGCAAACCATCATAGCTATCCACTTTTGGAACTCTGTATCTTGCAAAACTGAAACCCTGTTAAGCAGTGACTCCTCATTCAGTGTTTAGTGTAAGGGTATTCATACAGTATTTGCCCTTTCTGAATGAGCCTAATGTTCTCAAGATATGTTGTAGCATATGTCAGAATTTCAATAATTTTTCAGGCTGAATAATATCCCACTATATATTTGCACACCCTACATTTTATTTCTTCATTCATCTGTTGGTGGATATTTGGGTTGTTTCCACCTTTTGGCTATTATGAATAATGCTGTTAGGAACATGACTATTGTCTTTGAGTCTGTGCTTTCACATTTTTTGTGTATATACCTGAAGTGGAATTGCTAGATCATATGGTAAGTCTAATTTTTTGATGAACCGTTATGTTACTTTCCATCATGGCTGCTCTGTCTTACATTCCTGCCAGTAGTGTACAAGAGTTGCAGTTTCTTCACATTCTGGCCAATATTTATTTATGTTCTTTTTTTCTTTTTTTGAGACAGTCTCAGTATGTCACCCTCAGTAGAGTGCTGTGACATCACAGCTCACAGCAACCTCAAACTCTTGGGCTTAAGCGATTCTCTTGCCTCAGCCTCCCAAGTAGCTGGGACTACAGCGTCTGCCACAACACCCGGCTATTTTTTTGTTGCAGTTGTCATTCTTGTTCTAGTTGGCTTGGACCGGGTTCGAACCCACCAGGCCTGGGTGTACGTGGCTGGCCCCCTACCCACTGAGCTATGGGCGCTGCCTATGTTCTTTTCCTTTGATGGCATCATAGCTATTGTAATGGGTATGGGTATGAGGTACGTCTTCCAGTGTTCATTTACATTTCTGTAATTAGTGATATTGAGCATTTTTTCATGGGCCTATCCGCCATTTGTATATCTTCATTGGAGAAATGTCTAAGTCTTTCTCCCATCTTTAATCAGGTATTTGTTTTGAGTTGTAGGAGTTTTAAAAAATATATTCTGGATACTGGCTGCTTATCAGGTATAGGATTTGTATTTTTATATATTGTCCATAGTGTCCTGTGATGTACCAAGGTTTTTAAATTTGATCAAGTCCCATTCACCTAATTTTTTCTGTTATTGCCTGCACTTGTTGTCGTATCCAAGAAATTATTGCAAAATCCAATGCCATGGAACTTTCCCCCAATGCTTTATTATAAGGGTTTTATAGTTTTAACTTCCATGTATAATTCTTGGATCCATTTTAAGTTAATTTTTGAATATGGTGTAAGATAAAGATTCACCTCCGTTCTTTTGTTGTGTATATAGAGTTTTTTCAAATGCTTTTGTTGAAAAGATTTTTTTCCAAATCCAATGGTCATGGCACTTTTGTTGAAAATTATTTGGCTATATTTTAAATATGTGAGGGTTTATTTCTGGATTTTCTTTTCTTTTCCCCTGGTGTGTGGATTTGTATGCCATTACTACACTGTTTGCATTATTGTGGCTTTTAGTAAGTTTTAAAGTCTGGAAGTATGAAACTTCTTTATTCCTTTTTTATAAGATTGTTTTGGTTGTTCAGGGTCCCTGGAGATTCTATATGAATTTAAGCATGGATTTTTTTTTTTTTTTGAGACAGAGCCTCAAGCTGTCACCCTGGATAGAGTGCTGTGGTGTCACAGCAACCTCCAATTTCTGGGCTCAAGCGAGTCTCCTGCCTCCGGCCTCCCAAGTAGCTGGGACTATAGGCGCCCGCCACAACGCCCGGCCATTTTTTGGTTGCAGCCGTCATTGTTGCCTGGTGGGCTGGGCTGGATTCGAGCCCGCCACCTCAGGTGTACTTGGCTGGTGCCCCAGCCCGTTGACCCACAGGCGCCGAGCCTTAAGCATGGATTTTTGTATTTCTT
This sequence comes from Arctocebus calabarensis, assembly GCA_963573935.1. Taxonomy (NCBI): domain Eukaryota; kingdom Metazoa; phylum Chordata; class Mammalia; order Primates; family Lorisidae; genus Arctocebus; species Arctocebus calabarensis. Next base: position 2,680 of record CAUYON010192194.1, read on the forward strand.
CAAAAATTGCTGGGATTTTGATATGGTTTGCATTGAATCTGTACACGTTAGCAATATGAAGTCTTGCAATTCGTGAACATGGATTGTCATAACATTGTGTCTTTAATTTCTTTTAGCAACATTTTATAGTTTTCAATGCACAAATAATTAGCCTCTTTCATTAAGTTAATTCCTGAGTATTTTTATTATTTGATGCTATTTGTAAATGGAATTGTTTTATTTCCTTTTTGTATTGTTCATTGTTAGTGTTTAGAAACAAAACTGATTTTTGCATGCTTATTTTGTGTCCAGCAACATTGCTGAATATCTTAATTCTAACTTTTTAAAAAATTTTTTGTAATACATATAAGATCATGTCATCTGTGGACAGAGATAATTTTACTTTTTTCTTTGCATTTTGGATGCCTTCTATTTTGATTCCTTGCTAAATTGCTATGGCTATGTTTTTCTGTGCTTTGTTGATTAGAAGCAGCAAAAGTGAGCATCCTTTTCTTATTCCTGATCTTGAGGAAAGGTTTTCAGTCTTTCACCATTGAGAATGCTAGCTGTGTCTTTTAATACATGGCTTTTAATATATTGAAATAGTTTCCTTTTGTTCCTTATTTGTAGGGTGTTTCATTGTAAAGAAAATGCGCAAGTTTCTTCAAATTCTTTTTTTGCATCAGTGAAACGATTATGTGTTTTTGGTGGTTTATTACATTGATTTTCCTATGTTGAATCATTCTTGCATTCTAGGGATAAATCCTGTTGAGTCATAGTGTATAATCCTTTTAATAGGCTGTTAGATTTTGCTTGCTAGTGTTTTGTTGATGATTTGTGTGTCAGTATTCATCAGGGGTATTGGTGTGCAGTCGTTTTTTGTTTTTTAATGTCTTTATTTGGCTTTGGTATTAGACTATTGTTGGCCTCATAGGATGATTTTGGAAGTGTTCTCTTCAGGTTTTTTTAAGAATTTAAGGTGGATTGGTTTTTTTTTTTTTTTTAATGTACAGTAGGAGTTACCAGTGAAAACATCTGGTCCTGGGCTTTTTTATTGTTAGGAAGTTTTTGATTGACTCAATTCCCTTAATAGTAACAGGTTATTATCAAAATTCAGCTTGGTTTCTAGGTTATCCAATTTGTTGTTATACAGTTCATGGTACTTTCTTATAATCCCTTTTATTTGTATGAAAATTGATACAAAATAAATAAATAGCTTCTTCATTTCTTTTTTTTTTTTTTTTTTTGAGACAAGAGTCTCACTATGTTGCCCTGGGTAGAGTGCTGTGGCATCACAGCTCACAGCAACCTCACTCTCTTGGACTTGAGCAATTCTCTTGCCTCAGCCTCCCAAGTAGCTGGGATGACAGTCACCTGCCATAGTGTCCAGCTGTTTTTTTGGTTGCAGTTGTCATTGTTGTTTAGCAGGCCTGGGCCGGGCTCGAACCTGCCAGCCTCTGTGTATGTGGCTGGTGCCCTACTCACTGAGCTACAGGCACTGAGCTGCTCCTTCATTTCTGATTTTAGTTATTTGGGTATATAACTTTTTTTGGTAGTTTAAAATTGTCAATTTTGTCAGTCTCTTTGGAAAACTAACTCTTGGTTTTGTTGTTTTTTTCCTCTATTTTTCTGTTTTCTATTTTGGTTACCTCTGCCCTATTCTTTATTTCCTTCCTACTACTGGCAGTAGGCTTAATTTTATTTTCTGTGTTTTTCCAGGTGTAAATTTAGATGCTAGTTAATTGGGAATATTTCTTCTTTTTTGATGTGAGCATTTGCAGCTCTAAATTTCCCTCTCAGCACTGCTTTCACTGTATGTTACTAATTGCAATGGGTAAGTCTCAAGATATTTTCTCATTTCTCTTATGCTTTCTTCTGTGACCTTTTTTTTTTTTTTTTTTTTTTGAGACAGAATCTCATTATGTCGCTCACAGCAACCTCAAACTCTTGGGCTTAAGCGATATGCTTGCCTCAGCATCCAAAGTACCTGGGACTACAGGTACCCACCACAGCACCTGGCTATGTTTTTATTGTAGTTGTCATTGTTTTTAACAGGCCTGGGCCGGGTTTGAACCTGCCAGCTCCTGTCTATGTGGCTGGCGCCCTAGCCACTGAGCTACGGGCCCTGAGCTGTTTGACCCATTTTTTAAGAATGCTTAATGCTTACGTATTTGTGGATTGATTGTTCTATTTTTCTTTTGCTATTTGTTTCTAGATTCATTCCATTGTTATTGGAAAACATACCTTGAATGATTTAAAACTTTTAAAATTTAAAAGATTTTTATCTTTAATTGACACATAATAATTATACATATATATGGAATACAGTGCGGTGTTTCAGTACATGTATACTTTGTGTAACGAAGTTGGAATTTGGTATGTCCATCATCTCATAGCATTTGTATTTCTTTGTGGTGAGAATATTAAAAAATCCTAATTCTCTCTTCTAGCTAATTTGACATATACAATACAATATCCTTCACTGTAGTCACCCTACTGTGCAATAGAAGGCTGGATCATATTACTTCTCTTGTCTAACTGTAACTTGGTATCCATTGACCAGTCTATTCTTATTCTCCCTCCACCCCTAGTCTCTGGTTAACTACTGTTTTACTTTTTATTTCTATGTATCACTGTTTTAGAGTCCACCTCTGAGTGAGATCATGTGGTATTTGTCTTTATATGCTCAGCTTATTTTACTTAGCATAAATGTCCTCCAGGTTCATTCATGTTGCCACAGAGGGCAAGGTGTCATTCTTTTTTTCTTATGAGCAGTAGTATTTAGTTGTGTACATATACCACATTTTTTATTCATTCATCTGTTGATAGACACTTAACGGTATTTACTGTGTATAGTGTGCTTTTGTGTATAATGCACACCCATGTTTTTGTACCTGTTCACATTTTTATGTTTTTGGCCTAAACGTTCGGGAAAATGCCCCTGGAAAAAATGGCCAGATGTCAGCCAGGAGAAACATATCTGGGGAGACTGGCGCTCCCCTGGTAAATGTGCAGATTGCACTGCTGGGCCCCAGCTGCCTGTTCTGTGAAGGCTGACCCATTTCTCCATTTTGGGAGCTTTTCCTCCCTGCCATGTTGGGGGCTGCAGCCAATATGGCTAAGTGTGTGGCTGGTGGGGCAGGAGCTTCCCAGAGAGATTGGCTTGTGGGCAGTCAGGCCGGGTCCCTGGGACCTGCATGGGGCTCCTTGTCCTCTTAACACGGTCATGCCTTGGGCCTTGGCCTTCACCATTACATGGCTGCAGACCACCTTTTCAGCCCCATCACCCCCTTCTCCTGATCCTGGTGCTCACTGAAGGCTCTTAGGCTGGCTCCCACAGGATCCAGCATCTTCTCAGACTGGAATCACATGTGCCTATCAGGCCCATGAAGGGGGTTGTGGCAGCCCTAGCAAGCCTGCTGGGCTTCTCTGCTTCTGAGCTGTACTACCCATGTATAATAAGCATCCTTACATTTTCCTTAAAAATGTGGGCAAAAAAGTGCCCGTTGTACATGGCAAAATATGGTCAGTTGATTACATATCTCAGCTATTATGAATGATACTTAATTACAGTAAACACAAGAATGTAGCTATTTCTTTGACAAAATCATTTTATTTCCTTTGGATATTTAGCCTGTAATGGGATTGGTAGACCATACAATAGTTGCATTTTTAATCTTTTGAGGAACTTCCATGCTGTTTTTATTATGGTTATATTAATTTAGTTCTCAACAACAGTGTGTAATACAGAGTTCCCCTTTCTTCACAGTCATGCCAGGATTTGTTATTCTTTATCCTTTTTGTGATAGCTATTCTAATTCGAGTGAAGGGCTATTTCATTGAGATTCTCATTTGCATTTGCCTGATGATTGGTGATGAACATTTTTTCATGTATCTTTTTGCCCATTTTGTATGTCTTCTTTTCTCTTTTGTAACTTTTTGACACTTACTTTGTGCCCTAACATATGGTGTGTCATGGAGAATGTCCCGATGTGCACTGGAGAAAAAGTATATATTCTGTTATTAGGTTAAATGTTCTGTATTTTTTTGATCCATTTGGTTAATAGTGTTGTTCAAGTCGTCTGTTTTCCTTATTAATCTCCTGGTGGTTCTATCCACTGAAAGTAGGTTATTGAAGTTGTTACTGTAGTGTGATAGATTTTTCTCAGTTCTTCAGTGTTTACTTCCTGTGTTTTGGTGGTCTAATGTTTGGTGCATGTATGTTTATATTAATATATAATACCTTCTTAGTGAAGTGTCTTTTATCATTGTATAATTTTCTCCTTTGTTTCTTGTAATAGGTTTTGACTTAAAGTCTATATGTCCAATATTAGTACAGGTTGAACATCCCTTACCTGAAATGCTGAAGATCAGAAGTGTTTTGGATTTTTTTCAGATTTTGGAATATTTGCAAATAAATGAGATGTTGTGGGGATGGGATCCATGTCTAAACACGAAATTCATTTATGTTTCCTATACACTGTATGCATATAGCCTCAAGGTAATTTTATACGATATTTTAAATAATTTAGTGCATGAAACAAAGTTTGTGTACGTTGAACTATAGAAAAGCAGCAGTAGCACTATCTCAGGCACTTATGTGGACATTCTATAGTTATTTGACATCCTTTTACTGACTCTTAATTTATATTCTGCCAGTAGCAGCCATTTTCTTACACTATTCACATGCACTTAACAGTAAGAAATAAAACATACCATCAATACAGTAAAATAATGTGTTAAGTGTAAGGGAGCAGGACAGTAGCTTCTCTAGCATACCTATATCAGCTCCTAAGCAACAGCCACAACAAACAGCAGCAGGCTTTAACTTCTACCTACAGTGTTGTGTTTTGAATAAAAGGCTACTGTATACTGTACTGTATTTTTTTAGGTGAGAAGAAACATCAGAAGCAGTTGAGGGACCAGGAATTGGTTCCTGTAGGGATGAGGAGGCAGTCTGCTGGATGGGTTTTTAAACTGTTTCTTTAGAGCCATCTGCCTTACTAACAAAGTGGTGTTGGTCTCAGAAGTCTCTTTTTGATTTTATAACCTGACATGATTTCTTGTTTTTGAGTGTTTGCTGCTCTAGTCCTTTAATAAGTCCACGGACACATTTTCACCTTGTGCTCTGTAGATACTTTCCTGCACTGTTAACAATGTCATCTTTATCTTTTTCTTTTTTTCCTTGGTTGCACATTTGCTTGGTTGTATAGATCCTTAATTGGCTTCTAGAGTTCTCCATAGAGTTATTTTGGTCAATCTGTTGTTTACTTGATGTTTCTTTGGGGGACTGAGGGCCTTTAGCTGCCTAGATTTGCCATCCCTCTGACATCATTCCCTCCTCTTTTTAATTTTGAAGGGTAACTAAAGTGAATACAAAATTCTTGATTGGTTATTGTTTTCATACAACACTTTACATATTTTCCTCATTTTGCTTTGATGGTTTATTAAAAGGTGTGATATAATTCTTCTACTTGTAGCTGTATAGATATGGTTTTTTTCCCTCACTGCTTTCTCTTGAATTGTCTTTGATTTTTTTGCAGTTTGATTATGGTGATGCCTACCTGTAGGTTTTTTTGTATTTATCCTACTTGGTGATTTCTGTCCCGAGTCTATGGTATTTTTATTACTAATTTTGGATTTTTTTTCTACTTTCTCTCCTTCCATTTTCCTTTAGTACTCCTCATCACCTGACAGCTTTTATGTGTTACAGCTTTTATAATTGCCCTACAGTTCTTGGATATTATGTTTTGTTATTTTTCTCATTTTCTATTTTGCATTTGAATTAGGGAAGCTTATATTACATATCTTAGAGCTAATTGACTTTGGATTTTTAACAGTTTTTCCTCTGAGCTGATCATTACAGGTATATTTAAATACAATTCACTTTTTATATATTGATCTTAGGTCATGCTCCCTTGGTCAATTCATATTGTTCATATAATTCTGATTAAAATGTGTATATACATTAACGTGGAGCTACAACTTAAAATAAGTGAAGTTTTGGTCAAACAGTACCATTGTAGACAGGGTAGAAAAGTAAGGTAAAAAAGATCATAGATTCTATTTTTTTGTTATGTACATTATTTTATGATTATTTTTCCTTAGTAGGATGGTTAGGAGTGAAGCATACTTCACTTCTTAAAATGAATAATATTTGATTGTTTCATTTTTTTTTTTAAATAATTCTTTTTTTTAGGAGCTGTGGTCCTCAAGAATCTTCAAATTAAAGAAAATGCCCTGGTAGGTTTTAACTACGGTGAATTTGTAATATTGTTGCATTATGTATACTTCTTCCTGATTGGTTTTGCCCCCTTTAAATTGGGAGTTGTAAGAGTACTTTATATATTCTGCATATTGATAATTTGCAGATATTTCCCCCTATTCTTGCGGGTTGCCATATCTCATAGCATCCTTTGATGCACAGAAGTTTTAAATTTGATAAAGATCATTTCAACTATTTTTTTCATTGCCTGTGCTTTCGTTATCATATCCAAGAAAGCCAAATCTAATGTCAAGAAGATTTTCCCTTGCATTTTCCTTTAAAGGTTTTGAAATTTTAGCTTTTCTGTTTAGGTCTTTGATCCATTATGAATTAATGTTTGTATATGGTACAAAATATCGGTCTAACTTCATGTTTTTGCAAGTGACTATCTCGTTTTCCTAGCGCTATTTATTGAAAAGGATGTCCTTTTACCCATCACATGTGGTCAGTATTACTATAGATGCTAATTATAAAAAGAGAAGCATCCTGAATTTTATGTATTAAAGGTAATATTGCAGTTGCATATATATATATATATATATATATACACACACACACACATTTAAGCATTGATGGCAAAGAGAATGCGAAAATTAATTAAAAAGTTCTTTAAATAATTTTTTGAAGAAAAATGTAGTTAACTGTGTCATTGAACTCTGTATGTATTAATATTTTGCATATGTATATATTTGTATAATTTTTTTTTTATAGAGTCAACTGGATGTACCATTTAAAGTTAAAGTTGGCCATATAGGTAAGTCATAATTATTATTGAAATATCCTGTTTGCTGATGTGCAATGAGAACATATGACTAATATCTCTATAATGTGATCTTTTTAATGTTTCTGGTCATTTATTGAAAATAATTATGTTTTTGTCTAGGTAGAGCCTAGTTGTGTAACATAAAAATACTGTGAGATCTATATATCCCTTTTTTAGTTTTTTTTTTTGGAGACAGAGTCTTGCTCTGTTGCCCAAGCTAGAGTGCAGTGGTGAGGTCGTCGTTCTCTGCAGTGTTGAACTTTGAGGCTGAAGTGATCATCCCAAGTTATTTGGATTACAGGCATTTGCCAACATGCTCAGCTAATTTATTTTAATTTTATAGAGACAGGGTTGGGGGGGGGTCTTTCTGTGTTGCCCACGCTGGTCTCAAACTCTTGACCTCAAGTGATCCTTCTGCCTTGGCTCCCTCAGCGTGTTGAGGGGTGAGCTACTGTGCCTGGCCTTAGATGTTAAAATCGAATTAGTGACCTTAACTGTCTCGGTTTCGTAGGCTTCTGACTAGCTACCATTGCTGTATTCTGATTGATACTGGGTATGTGGTATAAAGAATAGGTCTGGATCATCCACACATTGTGGGTAGGGGCCAATCTGAAAACTCATTTCTGCTCTCTAAGTTTTTCTATGTTTCCAGAAAATATTGTGCTGTTTCTCATTCTGCATTATTTTACCACTGTTTATAGTTTATATTTTAACTAAATGGGTTGAGTGGAACTAGCAGAGTATGAAGTTTTAAATATGCTTAATAAAAACTTCCCTTGTCTCTTAAATTATGTTGTAGTTTTATTGGTTTAAATATCATGAAGATAATCTGTCTTTAGTTAGGATTTTGAAATTCTTTTGTTATGCAGTTTTTGTATAGTAGGATTTATATAATGTTGTTGAAGCTATACTGGTGTCACTTAAGGAACAAGGTCTTCTGAAAGCTTATATAAATTACATCGTAAAAGTCTTGATGGTTACATGTCCTTGTGGTTGGTTGGTGTTAACCATATATACCACAGAAAGTTTTCATCATTTTATATTGCTAGATGACTAAATTTCTATCACTCCCTTCCCCCAGTTAAAAGACAATTTAGCATGAATAAGAGGGAGAAAAATGTCCATTTTTTTCTACCTAACGTTTTTATTTTTACATATTTTTGATTATTGACATATATGTACTTTTAATACTTTAAAATCATGCTATATTTATGATATTATTTATTCAATTTTTTGGTTAACACATATACTAAAAGTTTCTCATAATCCAAGTTGATTTGACCTCACTTATTTTTTCTGGTCTCATAATCAGTGAATACGTATTTGGATGTTGTAGAATAATTTTATTTTTCCTTTGGTACATTTTATAAGAAGGATTGCTATATTTCAGTGTATATAAATTTAACCTTAATTTAAGAAAGTAAAAAGAATGTATTAGGATAGACAGACCTATTTCTTTTAGAGCTTGTCTTCCTGTCTTCCCTCTTTTTTTCTTATCTAATCTTGTTAAAAATGATAATGAAGTAATTTTCAGTGGTAACATATACTGGACTAAACTCAAGATAATTTAGAGAATTATTTATTTATTTATTTTTTGAGACCGAGTCTCACTTCGTTGCCCTGAGTAGGGCCCATAGCCTACTCAGGGCCCCATAACTCACAGGAACCTCACTCTCTTGGGCTCAAGCGATTCTCTTGCCTAAGCCTCCTGAGTAGCTGGGACTACAGGTGTCCACCACAATGCCTGGCTATTTTTACAGATGGGGTCTTGCTCTTGCTCAGGCTGGTCTTGAACCTATGAGCTCAAGCAATGTACCTGCCTTCACCTCATAGAGTGCTAGGATTATAGGCGTGAGCCACTGTGCCTTTTAATATGATTATTATTTATTTTTTTCTTCTATAGCCACTGGATTTCTTAAGAAGAAATGGACTTGTTTTTTATTGTATGCTCACCACTTAGCATATTACCTGGCACATAGAGGAGTCACAGTTTGATGAATGATTAGAAGTATGTGAGTGTTAACAGGACAGTCAGCTTTATAGGAATGTATTATCCACATCATGTTATTGAGTGTTGTTGGCTTTTATTGATTGTTCAAAGTTTTCCTCATTTAGAATGCAGAATTACACATGCATCAAATATAAATACATACACATTTTAGAAGTTGTCTTACGTGGAAGGATTTTGGAATTACATCTTGTTTATATTTTAGTGAATTTGCCAGTTTTCTATAAGGAGTCTATATTTTCTAATGAAAGGAAAAATGTTTGATTTTTTAAAAAGGTATAGTGGTGAAAATGAGACACTATTTGTGTTTCTTTGATTACTTACACATTTTGTTACTCTTTGTCCTTTTGCTCATGTGCCTTTTTGGAGTTTCTTTTATTTCATTTTGTTTTTTCAAGACAGAGTTTCACTCTTTTGCAGTGGTGTTATCATAGCTCTCTATAACCTCAGTCTCTTGAGCTCAAATAGTCCTGAGTAGTTGGGACTAGGGGTGCTTGCCACAATGTTGGGCTATTCTATTTTTACTAGAGATGGGTTCTTGCTGGTGTTCAGGGTTGGTCTCAAACTCATAAGCTCAAGTGTTTCTCCAGTCTTGGCCTCCCAGAGTGTGAGGTTTACAGGTGTGACCCAGTGTACCTTGGCCTTTTTTAGAGTACTAATATGTATGTTTTAAGTAATTTATTTGGTACATTTATGAATAAAAATGTGTCAAATTTGTACTTAGTTTTGGTTGTATTTTTGGTCTATATAGAGATTCGAAATCATCACTTCTTCTGATTTTAAAACTCAGAAAATTATTCCTTTTAAAGAAAGTAGCTAATTTTTCTCTGACGTAACAATATATGAGATTTTTTCCTCATTTTTTGGTTTTCTAAACATGGAGTTTTTAGAGTTATGTAGTAAGATGGATCTAAGTAGATTTTTTTTTTCCTTCCTAATGACTAGGGTATTCATGCGATCTATCCTTTTCCCAATTACAGCAATGGTTTCTAAATCTAGAAACTCACACTTTAAAAAAAAATTATTTATTTATTTGTTTGGGATTCACTGCAGGTAAAAACAATTTTAAACAGTATTGTGAAAATCTCAATATGCAGAAGTAGAGTCAGTAGTATAATGGATCCAATACATGGTGTTTTTCAGTTCAGGAAACCTAATACTTTTGAAAGTACTTTGCTATTGGATTGTCATAAATATTTTCATTAATTTGAATAATTTTTTAATATTATACAGAATCTTTTGTTATTACTTCATGTGCATGTGTGAATTTTTCATATATAGAGTATGTGTAGTATATGTATGTATGATTACTATGTATATGTATGAAAAATGTATATACACAACACTTACATAAAGTATATAATATACCTTTTTGAATTACAAGAAAAATATAGAGGTTTAGAGTAATAATTGGGGAAATGTAAAGTGGTTTCATCAAGGATTGTTGATTAAGTGAAGAATACTGATATGTTTGTGGTACAGATCATTATAAATAGAAACTTGAAAATGTTTAGAATATAATCTACTTAGGTTACCAATGGTACTGACATAAATACAGGCATTTCAAATCATCACAACAAAGCTTTATTGTTTTTGGTTATAAAATAGTTTTCAATGAAGTCACGGAGCTCTTAAGGATAAAGGCTACTTTGTTTCTCTTCTGGCGCCTAACAGAAAATAGAATGATAGTAAATTCAGGATAAATGAATAATATTTTTTGTCCTGTTTTATTTTTTTCCTTCAAAATAACTGTAGGTAATCTTAAACTTATAATTCCATGGAAAAACCTTTATACTCAACCAGTTGAAGCTGTATTGGAAGAAATTTATTTACTCATAGTGCCTTCTTCTAGTAAGTCAAATTTTAAAAATTATCATTATGTTTTAGACAGAGTCTTCTCTTGCTGGGGCTGGAATGTAGGGGCATCATTATAGTTTCACTGCAACCTCAGATTCCTGGCTTAACTGCTGGAGCCTCCCTAGTAGCTCGTCCACATGTGTGTGCCACCATGCCTGGCGAAAGAAGAATCTTCGTTCAAAATACTTTTGGAGAATTTCTTGAGCTACCTTAATATTTAAATTTGGTATTATTCAAATTAAACTGTTTTTTAACTCTAAATTTTTGCAGACTTTGAATTAGTGATTATTTTTAAGAATTTTTGGGGGGGAGGAAGATGAGTACATTTAAGGTAATTAAGATTATTCTTTTTTATGCTTCCTGTAGGAATAAAATATGATTCTTTAAAAGAAGAAAAACAACTCATGGAAGCAAAGCAACAGGAACTAAAAAGGATAGAAGAAGCAAAACAAAAAGTAGTTGATCAAGGTAAAGAAGATAATAAATGTCAATGATTAGTTAGTAGAAAAGACCTTAGTATTTATCATAATAGAATGCTGTTTTTCTCTAGAGATACTGTGATTATTTAACAAATGTGAGAGAATCTTATTACATAGAGAATTTTAATGTCATTTGTGTGTTTTGTCATGGGTACAGAAATTTTGTAGAAATTTAAGGCAAATAATGTATCTAGCTTATGTGGGTGAGTTTTAACAACAGTAATTAATTTTATCAAATATATATTTTTTACCTTTCTAGCCTTTGCTTTTTTATTCTTATATCATTAGTTCTTTATTCTTTTGGAGATACTTTGTTTCTTTATGTATACTTAGTTTCTTTATATACAGTACGTGTGTATATACACACATATCTATTTTTTGCTTTAATCTGTTTATTTACCCTCTTTTCATCTTTCTCTCAACTTAAACCGCGTGATCAATTACTACAGTTCCCTTTTCTATAGCAGAAAAGTTGTCCTGCAGAAATCTTAATTCTTTTCCTCCTATCTTCTGGTTATCATCACCAGCTATTTTTCACATACTTGGTCTCTTTCATCTCTTCCCCTACGGGGGCTTTCTCCTCAATATGTAAATATAATGTAGCCTCTTCTTATCTTGAACCATAAAGTCATCTTCCCAACCTAGTCATTTGTTTATCTTCTCCTCTTTCCTTTAATAGCTAAACATGTTAAAAACATGTGTGTACTAACTTTGCTATTCCTAAATGCATTGATATTTTTAAATAAAAAATAAACTTCAATAATACATATTTTACCTGTTGATAAAAAGTAATGGACATTTATCACATACTCCATGGCAATACCTCTTGTAATTCTGTTTTCTTCTCTGTCACAGTTCTTTCATATCTTGTGTAGTTATTCACCCCTACTCCTAACCCTCTCTATGTCTCCTAGGCTTTTTCTTTTTCTTTTTTTTTTTTTTTTTTGTAGAGACAGAGTACCTTGTCGCCGGTAGAGTGCTGTGGAGTCACAGCTCACAGCAACCTCCAGCTCCTGGGCTCAAGCGATTCTCCTGCTTCCGCCTCCCCAGTAGCTGGGACTACAGGCGCCTGCCACAATGCCTGGCTATTTTTTTGTTGCAACTTGGCCAGGGCTGGATTTGAACCTGCTACCCACGGCGTATGGGGCCGGCACCCTAAGCACTGAGCCACAGGCACCGCCCTCTCCTAGGCTTTTTCATTTTAGAAATTGAACAAAGCTCAATTTGTTCAATTTGTCCATTTTGTTCAATTTGCTCAATTTGTCCATTTTGTACTACATAGGCATAGCTTTTTTTTTTTTTTTCCGCAGTTTTGTTTTTTTGGCTGGCGCTATATTTGAACCTGCCACCTCCAGCATATGGAGGCACCACCCAATACATAGACATAGCTTTAAAAGTTCAGTAGTGCTATGGAACACATAAGTTTAAAACAATCAGTCTTCTGGCTCAGCCCTGCGCCCTGCTCTCTAGAGAACTATTCTGTCACTAAACAACAAGCGTCCTCAAACTTTTTAAACAGAGGGCCAATTCATTGTCCCTCAGACCGTTGGAGGGCGGGACAATAGTTTAAAAAAAAAAACAACTATGAACAAATTCCTATGCACATTGCACATATCTTATTTTGAAGTAAAAAACAAAATAGGAACAAATATAATTCACACCGCCACATGTGGCCTGTGGGCCGTAGGTTGAGGACCCTTGCTAAATAAGATGCTGCTCATGTCTCTCTGACTTGATTTATTAAGTTTAAATCTTACATATGTATATGTTATACATATATTTTCTTTTATGATGGACTTTGAAGATGGACCCCACGTTTCCATCTTCCAGATCTATCATGTTTTGGTTAAATCAGTAGTCATTGTTTCTATTATCATGGCTATGTATAAATATTTATTACTGAGCCAAATAGTATGCTCTCATTACATATGTTGTCTAGCACAACTTTGTTATTTGATTAGCAGTGTTAGGGGCTGTGGCTGTAATGGTTTATAATGTGGAGTTTTGCTTAATCTTCCTGTTTTGGGATGGGGCTTTCCCTGTCCTTGCATGTGCATTTTGTCAGAGCCTTTAAGTGCTCATTACACAAACTTAAACCAAATCTGGTATTATCATCCTCTCTCCATCATGCTGTTTGTTTGCCATTATTGTTCTGTGGGGTCTCTAGTTCCAGAATCTCTCTAGGGTTTTTTTTTTTTTTTTTTTTGAGACGGAGTCTCACTTTGTCACAATTTGTAGAGTGCTGAGGTGTCATAGCTCACAGCAACCTCTTTAACCTTTTGGGATTAAGTGGTTCTCTTGCTTCAGCCTCCCAAGTAGCTGGGAGTACAGGCATCTGCCACAAAGCCTGGCTATTTTTTAGAGGTGGGGTCTCGCTCTTGCTCAGGCTGGTCTCACACTCCTAAGCTCAAGCCATCCAACTCCCTCAGCCTCCCAGAGTGCTAGGATTACAGGTATGAGCCACTGCGCCTGGCCTAGGGTTCTGTTTTTTTAAACTCACCTTGTTTTTAATTGGCATCTTCGTCTATGGGCATTTGGGATAGTTTCTTCCTCTCTTCAGTATGCTAAGATCATCTGCTTTCCAGCTTCTAGATTTTTGTTGCTTTTTCATTTATTCTTTCTTCTATCTTCTTTCTTTTGACTTGGGGATTAATTTCTTTTTCCCCCCTTATATTTGATTTAATGAGATTTTGCTGAGGAATAGAGAAATGCATGTAATTTACCATGTTAAGTCAAAAGTCCCTCCTATTTATATGTAGGTCTACAATATAAATGTCTAATCATGCTTAAAATTCATTGGTGAAGATACATGGTTTGAATCCTGCCTACCTCTCCATCCTCATAACTGGCCTCAAATCCTTTATTCTTTGCTCTAGCCATACAGAACTATTTGTAGTTTACCAAATATGATAAGTTTTCTATACTTTATCTCTCTTCTTATGTTTTCAGTATATGTTTGAGAGTTACCAGCACTAGGATGATAGTTTAGGCTGTAAGGTCTGGATGAGATTCCCTTCAGCAGCAAGATAGAGTAAGAAAAGAAATAACCTAGGACTGAGCCGTAAGGAAATCAAATACTTTGTGATTGTAGAGGAAAACAGACAAAGAGGATCAAAAAGAAAGGTAGGAGGAAATTTGGAGTTTATAGTTACATGGAAAAAGGGCCGTTTTAAGAAGCAAATAATGGATCAGATGCTGCTGAGATGTCGGGTAAGAGGAGGATTAAGAAATCATTTTATTTATGACATGTAGGTCCTTGGTCATCTTTAGGAATGGCTATCTTGATTGAGTGATGATGGCAGAAGAATTACTTTCCTATATCTCCTTTTTCTTCCAAAACTGGGGGCAAAGTCATCTGCTAAGAATAAAGAGAGCAGGGAGAGAGTTGTTGGAACTTTGAGGAGAATCAAACCAAAATTTAAAATGATAGTTCCAGAGAGTATGTGCATGCTGACCAGAGAAATGTAGAAGGTTGCTGGTTGGTTGAAATTGTGGATGACTAGTTTATAATAATTCAATCTGTCTGGTGGTGATTTTTTTTTTTCCCCTTTAGTACTGGTAAGACTAGACTTATCTCACCTGGCAAGACATAGGCATAGGCATGTTTTTATAGATAGTTTTATTCAGAGTTGGGGCTTTATGGTCAAAGGAAAATGAGAAAAAAGATCAGGGGAGTTTCAAGTGTTGGTGGAATGATGTATCATGCAATCTGAGCTGCTTAAGGAAGTCAGGAGGAAGCTAAGGTGTAGTGAAAGAAAGATTTAGCGTTTAATTTAATGACAGTGAATTTAAAAGAGCAAGAGATTTATTAGATAGTCATGGGATTCAAAGATAGACTATGATCCTCTGTCTTCAAAGAGCTTGACTGATACTATTGTCTTACTTAATTTTCTAGTCCTTTTATATCTAAATGTATTCACTTAACTCTGGTGTCTTCATCAAAATTTCTTTTCCTAAGGCCTTCTGGTTTACTTGCTTTACAGAGTATGAATACTATGTACACATAGGACTAGAAATATGAAAGAAGGAACAGGACTAGAAATATGTGAGGATGTATAGCTTTTATTGGCATTTTTAAAGGTAGCAAAGGAATAGTAATTAGTGGTTATCAAAGGAGTATTTCAAAAAACTAGGAGTCTCAATTCTTTATTACTTCTATTTCCTTGGAAGGTATTGAAACTAGAGGTAGTAAATACTGTCTTCTGAAAATCAGAAAGATGATGAATTTCTTTCATCCTTTGAAAGAAGAGAGGAAGAGGATCTTATAATTTACTATTTTGTATTTACCAAGGGGAAGAACATACTCAACTATTTTATACCTGTAAGCACAGACAACTTATGATGGTATCACTAATTTTAAAGGAGAGTCCTGCTATTTTGCTGTTACTGGATTTTCTAATTTCAACCTATTATAATCGCTACCTAATAATCTTCATTGTTTTTGTATCTATTTGTACTGAAGCATAGTTAAAAGATAAACTATAAAATTTAATGTCAGTAACTTTTACATGTGGTTGGCTTTAAGACTCATAGTACAAGAAACTGGCTTTTGAAAAATTGTGTTGGCTCGGCGCCTGTGGCTCAGCGGGCTAAGGTGCCAGCCACGTGCACCTAAGCTGGCGGGTTCGAATCCAGCCCGGGCCCGCCAAACAACAATGGTGGCTGCAACCAAAAAATGGCCAGGCGTTGTGGTGAGTGCCTGTAGTCTCAGCTCCTTGGGAGGCGGAGGCAGGAGACTCGCTTGAGCCCAGGAATTGGAGGTTGCTGTGAGCTGTGATGCCAAGACACTCTATCCAGGGTGACAGCTTGAGGCTCTGTTTCAAAAAAGAAAAATTGTGTTTAGGGGAAGGAGAGTAGCCAGCAGGGAAGTTGTGGGTGTGATGGTGTGTTGTGGCGTGGAAGGCATGTAAGGGCTGGGTGAGTGGGGACATGACTATACGAGTGTGTGTGCCTGGGGCCTGCTCAGTGAGGGTGTGTGCCGCCCTACACCCCTGCCCCTTTTAAAAAAAAAAAATTGTGTTTGCCTTTGAAAGACTTTTGGAAAGCAGGCTACTAGTGTTGTATTTGCAGGTGTATATATGTATATAGATACACATATTTTTTCTTTAACAAGGCGATATAAGTATGTTACCTCAATGTATGGATTTTTTAGAGTATATTGTTTAGTTAAGTTAAATAAAGGAATATTTGCAATTGTAGACCAACCTCAGGAGGAGAAGCAGGACACTTTTGCAGAAAAATTAGTTACTCAGATCATAAAAAATCTTCAAGTGAAAATTTCCAGCATCCATATTCGATATGAAGATGATGTAAGTATTTTAATAGGTGACTGTTTGTTCTTATATTCATAATGTGAGTTATTTTACTGTTTATTGATGCCTACTTTGTAGTGGTCAACCTATTAAATGCTGGGATATAGAGAGCTACAGACCTGAAGATGATGTCTTATAGGTGAATTTGCAGGAAAAAGTCCTTGATTTTACTCTTTCCTAAAATGGAAAGTTTCCTGATCATGAAGGAAAAAGCCTTGGGAGTTATAAATTTAATCAATAATTAAAATACGTTCTGCTTACCTTCTGGACCCCTGTTCTCAACCTTCCTAATGCCATGGCCCTTTAATACAATTCCTGTGAGTCGCAACCCACAGGCTGAGAACTGCTGCCCTAGATAGACCACTGGTTTAGTAATCAGTAGATTTATATTAAACTGCATGATTTTAAATGGGTCATTTGTTCTCTCTTAATGCATAATTGCTTGCTTTATAATCCAAGATGTGTCCATATTTTTTTAAATAAAACTTAATTTATAAACTGAAAAACATCCTGATATAGATTGTTATGCAACACTGATACATCAGTAGTGTTCTGATTTATTTTAGGGAAAATACAGGAATAGTTATTCTGGAAAATAGTAATGTTTTTGAATGTTTGAAATAGGATACTTTTTCTATAAAGTGAATTTTGTTCAACTAAAATTCCAAGTAAAATTTACTTTCTTTTCTCTTTAGATTACTAATCGCGACAAACCATTGTCATTTGGTATTTCCCTTCAAAATCTCAGTATGCAGGTACCTGGATGTTAAAAAAATCTTAACCATATTTAATTGTGTAGTATAGTCAAACTTCTAATTACTGTTTGCATATGCCAGCATCAGAAGTAGGTGTCTATATAGAATTGGTGCTGAAAGGGTGAATTGGCATTGAGGATATATAATGTTCACTTTTCAAAAAATTGTTGACAATCAAAATCAGTTTAAAATACAAGGGCCTCTTATTGGTAATTACAATGTTAAATGCTTTTGCTTAAAAAATTCATTTCTAAATTTTTAATAAGTATAAAATAAAATGTTCGTATCAAAACTTTGATAGGTCTTGAAAAACATAAATCATTTGTTTCCTTACTACCGTTATGAATATTGCGGTATAATTTCTTTAATTTTTGAAATGAGGGATTTGAAAAATAGAGGAACACAGATTTATGAAACATTGCTTGCCTCCATAGTGAATGGATGCTTACATTTTTCATTTGCTTATAGTCTTAATTTTTTTTTTTTTTTTTTTTTCACTTTTTGGCTGGGGCTGGGTTCAAACCTGCTACCTCCAATATATGGGGATGTCACCCTCCTCCTTGAGCCATAGGCGCTGCCCTATAGTCTTAAATATTTTTAAAGGAGTAAGCTATTATGAATAAAATTTAAATGCCTTTTGTTCTCTATTCTAACCTTTCCATCCGCCCAGAGATTATCATCCTAAACTTTGAAACTTTTATGTAATATTATCATTAAAACATATATACTACTATTAAAAATGTAGCTTTTAAAAGGTTTCCATAAACATTTCCATGTAAGTTCCTTTTTCACTTTACAGTCTTTTTTTATTTATTTATTTTTGAGACAGAGTCCCACTATGTCACCGTTGGTAGAGTGCTGTGTTGTCACAGCTCACAGCAACCTCAAACTCTTGGGGCTTAAGCGATTCTCTTGCCTCAGCCTCCCAAGTAGCTACAGGCATCTGCCACAACACTTGGCTATTTTTTTTTTTTTTGTGGTTGTCATTGTTGTTTGGCAGGCCTGGGCCAGGTTTGAATCCGCCAGCTCTGGTGTATGTGGCTGGCGCTCTAGCCTCTTGAGCTAGAGCTACAATCTTTTTGACATTTATCCATGTTGCCATCTATAATACCATCATTCAGTTTGACTATTGTGTAGTATTTTATTACATGCTTTTATTTGTTGTATCTGTTGGCTTTTGGTTATGATTTCCTTTAAAACTTGGCTTCACTGCAAGCCACAAGAAAAATTAAAGAGAATAGCCAAAGGAAAAGTTATTTAGTAAAGAAGGGTGGGGTAAACTGTCAAATGTTACTCTTAGGTTGAAAAATAAGGGCAGAGAGTTAGCCCTTGTATTTGGCAGTGTGAAGATCCTTTTTAACCATGTCAGTAGTGGTTTTAATCAACACCTTTGGAGGTTCTTGGAAACCCAGACGTACGGAAACCTAGCTAGGTGTAGTGGTGGGCACCTGTAGTCTTAGCTATGTGGAAGGCTGAGGCAAGAGGATGGATCAAGCCCTAGAGTTTGAGATTGCTGTGTTATCACAGCACTCTATCCAGGTCAACAAAGTAAGGCTATGTCTCAAAAAAAAAAAAA
>CAUYON010192198.1:0-20132 GCA_963573935.1 Arctocebus calabarensis
TGGTGGGGTGGGGCCTGTGCATTATGTGTGCCCTTTTTTTGTTGGTTTGGGTGTGCTGCAATTCCAACTCAATTGTTACTGGGTTTCCGCTTTTGGCAGGTTTCAAAAAAAAAAAAAAAAAAAAAAAAGAAAAAAAAAAGAAAATTCTATCACACTCCAAAGTGATTAATCTTTAAAAATGAGACTTGGCTCAGCACCTGTGGCTCAACAGGCTAAGGCGCCAGTCACGTACACCTGAGCTGGCGGGTTCAAATCCAGCCCAGGGCCTGCCAAACAACAATGATGGCTGTAACCAAATAAAAAAAAAAATGGCCGGGTGTTGTGGTGGCCACCTGTAGTCCCAGCTACTTGGGAGGCGGAGGCAAGAGACTTGCTTGAGCCCAGGAATTGGAGGTTGCTGTGAGCTCTGATAACACAGCACTCTATCCAGGGTGACAGCTTGAGGCTCTGTCTCAAAAAAAATAAATAATAAAAATGTGACTTTTTTCTTTTGTTTTTTTTGAGACAGTCTCACTATGTTAGCATCGGTAGAGTGTCGTGGTGTCACAGCTCACAGCAACCTCCAACTCTTGGGCTTAAGCAATTCTCTTGCCTCAGCCTCCAAGTAGATGGGACTACAGGCATCTCCCACAACACCCAGCTATTTTGGGGTTGCAGTTGTCATTGTCGTTTAGCTGGCCCGGGCCAGATTCAAATCTGCCACCCTCAGTGCATGCAGCTGGTGCTATAGCCTCTCAGCTACAGATGCTGAGCCAAAATGAGATATTTGTTAAAAAAGAAATATAAATTGAGGTCCCTCCAACACTAAAATTCTATAATGACTGTAAGTCTTTTGATTTTAATTTCTGCTTTCAGGGCGGCACCTGTGGCTCAGTGAGTAGGGCACTGGCCCCATATATATACCAAAGGTGGCAGTTCAAACCAGGCCCCAACCAAACTGCAACAAAAAAAACAGCTGGGCGTTATGGTGGGTGCCTGTAGTCCCAGCTACTTGGGAGGCTGAGGCAAAAGAATCGCCTAAGCCTAAGAGCTGGAGATTGCTGTGACAATCTCTGTGACAACAGAGATCTCTACCAAGGGTGATAGTGAGACTCTATCTCTTAAAAAAAAAAAAAAAATTCTGCTTCCAATTCTGATTATGTAGTTGCACAAAAACTTACATAAAATTTAATTGTCCCTATCAAAATTTCTCTATATTCCATGTCAAAGGGGAAATAAGGTTTTTCTTATGATATATAAAAGACAAAACAAAAACATCAAAATTTCTCATTTTCAAAATGACTGAAATTTCTCTAATTTTACTTAACTATAAGCTTTGCTACTACCACATAATCCGTATGTACTTAGAAGTCTCATTTTAGTGTAACATTAAGAATTCGATATACAAAAAAAAAAAAAAAGAATTCGATATACAACAGAATGAATTTTTTTTTTTTTGAGACAGAGCCTCAAGCCGTCACCCTGGACAGAGTGCTATGGCATCACAACTCACAGCAACCTCCAATTCCTGGGCTCAAGCGAGTCTCATGCCTCCGCCTCCCAAGTAGCTGGGACTACAGGCGCCCGCCACAACGCCCCGGCCATTTTTTGGTTGTAGCTGTCATTGTTGTTGCCAGCTCAGGTGTACGCGGCTGGCGCCTTAGCCTGTTGAGCCACAGGCGCCGAGCCAGAATGAAATTTTTTTGAGAAGTCTTTCTTTATCACCCTTGGTAGACTGCCATGGCATCATGGCTCACAGCAACCTCAAACACTTGGGCTCAGGCAATCCTCTTGCCTCACAGCCTCTCAAGTAGCTGGGACTACAGGTGACTAACACTACGTCTGACTAGTTTTTCTATTTTTAGTAAAGATAGGGTCTTGCTTTTACTCAGGCTAGTCTTGAACTCCTAAGCTTAAAAAGTCTAACCTCTGCCTCCCAGAGTGCTAGAATCACAGGTGTAAGCCATCTCTGTGACGAACAGAATAAAAATTTGACATTCAAACTTCTGTTCACCTGCACAGAAAAGTTCAGTAACCCCTAAGTAAGAAAAATATTCTCATAAAGTCTGTTTCTTTCCTTGATTATTCCAAGAACAAAGGCAAAATTAAAAACACTTAGCTAATGCCATTTTTGGCCAGCAGCTTATTATTTCAGTGAGGTTTAAGAAGAAAGTCATAACCCATTAGTCTGAAATGAAGTAATGGTGGGTGGGTGGGGGCAAAATGAGAATAACTAAAAAGAGAATTTAAAAATATGAATGCATAGCCCATAAGGGTAAGTGGCTTCATGATAGTTAATCTTTCTCTCTCTACATATGCACATATGCCCTGTATTTGTTTAGTCAAAAGAATAAAACCCATTATGTATTTGTAGTCACAGACTACCAAGCTAAATGAGCCTTTGTAGATACCAAAACTGTATGTCCTGCCTATTATCAATTTTTTGTAGTTGCTAAAATGAACACATAGCACCATAATTTAATCCATGCTTTATCATACTCCCAAACATCAAAATAATATTTACATGCTCATAGATTATTTTTCCTCTTAGCTGCATGAATTCTAATTCCAAGTGCACTTAGAGCACATGTTAAACATCTCAACTCGTCTCATTCAGTAGCAGATTCAAGGAGTAAATTTAGTACTTAGAAATAAAAGAAGCTCCATTTGGGAGAGAAAAATGAGACCATCCAGCAAACCGGTCCTCAATGACTGATTATTAAAGACCAGATATAACTAATGACTCTTCAATAGTTGAGGTCAGTATCAATTCCGGCATTTTTGGCATAGATAGGAGAAAAGGAGGGAGAAGATCATATTATCGATGGATCCTGTGAAGACTAAAGAGGAAAGGTCTGTAGTGATTTAGAATCTGAGCAGGTCTCTTTGGTTGAAAAACTATCTAGGTTAACTCAGCATACACTAGCCTGCAGCCTTCTGAAATGGGCGCAGGCCAGCCACCTTCTAGGAGATTTCAGCCCTGTAAAGCAAAAAGGGTAAATTGGGCATTTAATGAAAGTTTTGGAAACAACTTTAAATTCACATTTAAATATTTTAGTATGTACTTACACGGTGCTCCAGTATACATGATGGAAAAGAGGTTTATCCCAATTGTGCAAGCATAGAAAACTGGCAAAGCTCGCAAACCATTAGGAACTGGATCTGCCTGTAAAACATCATTAGAAGAAGTATCTTAAAAGCTGTTAACCATTTTCAGAGAACCTTGTGACAGGGCCATTTTGAGAATTACAGTGCCAATAACTATTCCTCCATGGTAGTTTCTAAGGCAAAGAGGACTTTTAAGAGGACTTTTCCTGCATTTGTGCCTGAAAGTCTCCCTACAAAGACTCATTCCACCTACTACCCAAAGGTTATTTATTTTTGCTATTTTTAAGTAGGCTACCATACGGTTTACTGATAACATCCTCAATAATCACCTTCCATACTCAGGTTCTAAAGTAACTGAAGCCCACATGTAAGAAACAGGGCATGAGGCTTGGCGCCAATAACTCAGTGGTTAAAGCACTGGCCACCAACACAGGGGCTGGCGGATTCAAATCCAGCCCCAGCTTGCTAAACAACCATGAAAACAGTAACAAAAAAAATAGCCAGGCATTGTGTTGGGCACCTGTAGTCCCAACTACTTGGGAGGCTGAGGCAGAAGAATCACTTGAGCCCAAGAGTTTGAGGTTGCTGTGAGCCGTGATGCCACCGCACTCTACTACAGGCAACATAGTGAGGCTATCTCAAAAAAAAAAAGAAAAGAAACAGGGCATGAGCTCTCAGAACACTGCATACCTGACTTCATACCTTCAAAGATTCGAAATAAAACACACAGTAGAACAGACCTGCAACAACCATCTCATCTAAACATCGGAAAAATATATATGCCATAATTAATGCTTCACCAAAGTGCAAAAATAAAAATCAATAGCACAAAAAGTCATCCATTTACTCAACAGACTAAATCAATGACAAATCTCAACACTGAAACATGCAAGGAAATAAGACAAGTTCCTACTTTCACAGAACTGACACTCACAATCTAGTATGGAATAATATTAAATACAAATACTGTGAAGAAAATCAGACATGTAAAGGGATAGTGATGGGAAGAGGAACCCGTTTTAATTTGGGGGGGTGTTAAGAGTGAACATGACATGACTATATTAAGCCAACAAGCTACGTACATTAACTAGGGGAAAAGAAGCAAGCCCCTCTCTATCTGAGGGATGAATATTCCAGACGTGAGTATCAGCAAAGTGCCCTGAGGCAAAACTTGAAATGTTTAAGGAACCTCAAGAAAGCCAGTGTGAAAGTGAAAAGATTCCACAACAACAAATATATATTAATTAACACTCAAGTCAAACACTTACAGAATGGTAGCATAGATCTGAATAAATATATGTGAAGACTAAACTTTAAAGAGCTTGGCCTATAGTTTTAAAGCCTACTTGATCACAGTTCCAATGGAATATCTTGAGGAAGGAAAGACCCAAGTGATCCTAAAGCTTCTAACAAGAATATTCACTTTGGGAAGAGGGAGGTAGTGGCTTAAGATCATGAAACAAGGCTCAGCATCTGAGGCTCAAGCAGTTAAGGCACTAGCCACATACACCTGAGCTGGTGGGTTCAAATCCGGCCCAAACAATGACGCTGCAACCAAAAAATAGCTGGGCACCTATGGTCCCAGCTACTTGGGAGGTGGAGGCAGGAGAATCACTTGAACCCAGGAGTTGGAGGTTGCTATGAGCTGTGATGTTACAGCACTCTACCCAGGGTAACAGCTTGAGGCTCTGTCTCAAAAAAAAAAAAAAAAATCATGAAACAAGACCAAGCTCACAGACCTGTGTGGAGTAAAGATGCCAGTCTAAATCAGCACAGATGAACCCTCTTTGAAAACCATTCTAAATTTTAACTCTCATATACTGTTTACAAAAATGCTTAACAGGAGGTGAAGTTGCAAAAACAAAAACACCACTCTACAGAAACTAGGAAGGGTTAAACATCCCCGAGTAACATAGAGGTCACACAGAGAGAGCAGTTAACAAGGTTATGAACCTGAAGTGCACATTTTTCTTTTAAAGACTGACTATCCACAGCCTTAAGAAAATTCTCCCCCCAAAACCCCAACACCTTCAAAGAGTAAAAGTCTAACAGACTTTCAAAGACTATTTGGCAATGTGCCATCTAGATTTAGCTGTATTGACTGGTCAGAGTTTAGAAGTAGCAACCTATGTACTTACTTTCCTGTGCAGCCCAAGGAAGGAGTCCCTCCTGTAACCAAATCTGAGTATGCAAAGTAGCTGGAGGCGGTGCCTGTGACTCAGTGAGTAGGGCAACGGACCCATATAACGAGGGTGGTGGGTTCAAACCCAGCCCAGCCAAACTGCAACAAAAACATAGCTGGGCGTTGTGGCTGGCACCTGGGAGTCCCAGCTACTCAGGAGGCTGAGACAAGAGAATCACCTAAGCCCAAGAGCTAGAGGTTGCTGTGAGCTATGACACCACAGCATTCTACGGAGGGAACAAAATGAGACTCTGTCTCTAAAAAAAAAAAAAAGTAGCTGGGATGAGGTAGAATGAACAACACTACTACTAAGAGTTTATGATGAATTACAGACTCGTGGTTTACGTCGAAGTTCCTAAGGATATAGGAAAAACAAAACAAAAAAGGTCTCTCCCGGGTGGCACCTGTGGCTCAAAGGAGTAGGGTGCCAGCCCCATATGCTGGAGGTAGTGGGTTCAAACCTAGCCCTGGCCAAAAACCACACAAAAAAGGACATTTTGGCTCGGAGTCTGTGGCTCAACGGGCTAAGGTGCCAGCCATGTACACCGTTGTGGCCGGCGCCTGTTGTCCCAGCTACTTGGGATGCCGAGGCAAAAGAATCACCTAAGCCCAGGAGTTGGAGGTTGCTGTGAGCTGTGGTGCCACTGCACTCTATCCAGAGCGACAGCTTAAGGCTCTGTCTCAAAAAAAAAAAAGAAAGCCTCCCCCTTTAACTCCCTCTCTAGTTCTTTCCTGTCTCTCCCAGGAAGGATCCAGCACTAATGAGTTTCATGGAACAGCTTTTATCACTGTTTAATCCACCTCACACACTTAGACTTTACCTGAAAATAATGTGAATACCTCATCCTCTAGTTATATGGGATGGAAAGGGGGTCTTCAGATCCTCACTTTCACCAGAATAATTTATTTTTTACATTTGGATGTTCCTGTTAAGTTGTCATCTAAAGAAAAGACAGATACCCTAGATACATTTAACATGATCCCTAACAAATATGAGGATACTAAAATCTCTGGGGTTTTTACTAGAATTCAAAAATACTCATCAGTAGTATTGAGGCCCATTCCTTTTGTGTAGAGACATCATCCTTAACAGAAGCACCTCATCTCCTTCTCCTATTAGATTATTAACATCATTGGAACAAACATTCAGAAAAGAGAAAAATTTTTAAATCCAATTTTGTTAATATTTTTAAAATGCTACTTTAATCTTAATTTTTAAGATTGAATTTTAAGAGTTGCAATAAATCTCAATGGTAAAATATTCACACGTTAGCACTGTGCTTCCTTAGCTTTTTTTTTGGTTGCAGTTGTCATTGTTGTTTAGCAGGCCTGGGCTGGGTTCGAACCCACCAGCCCTAACCACTGAACTAGGAAGGCACCAGCCACATACACCTGAGCTGATGGGTTCGAATCCAGCCTGGGCCTGCCAAACAACAATGATGGCTGCAACCAAAAAAATAGCCAGGCGTTGTGGCAGGCACCTGTAGTCCCAGCTACTTGGGAGGTGGAGGCAGGAGAATCGCTTAAGCCCAGGAGTTGGAGGTTGCTGTGAGCTATGATGCCATAGCAGTCTACCCAGGGTGACAGCTTGAGGCTCTGTCTCAAAAAAAAAAAAAAAGCCTAATAGTAACCAGAAACATTTAAACTCATCATCTAAAAACTCCCATTTGTTACCAAGAAATTGACATGCAAGTGTGTATCTGGTCTGCATAAGATATAGTAAGTTATAGGATGATCAATTCTTTTTTTTTTTATTTTTTTGATACAAATTAAAACTTTGTCACCCCCAGTAAAGAGCCATGGCATAGCTCACAGCAACCTCAGACTCTTGGGCTCAAACGATTCTCTTGCCTCAGTTTCCCAAGTAGTTGGAACTACAGGCACCCACCACAATACCTGGCTATTTTTAAAGATGGGGTCTCCCTCCAGCTTAGGCAATACCCCTGCCTTGGCCTTCCCGAGTGCTGAGATTACAGGCATGAGCTACCATGCCTGGACTGATTAATATTGTTTTAAACATTATTTTTACTTTTTTTGAGACAGAGTCTCTCTATGCCACCCTCAGTAGAGTGCTATGGTGTGTCAGCTCATGGCAACCTCAAACTCTTGGGCTTAAGCAATTCTCTTTCCTCAGCCTCCCAAGTAGCTGGGACTGCAGACTTCCGCCATAATGCCTGGCTATTTTTTTGTTGCAGTTGTCACTGTTCAGCTGGATTGGGCCAAGTTCATACTCGCCAGCTTCATTGTATATGGCCCATGCCGTAACCACTGTGCTACGGGTGCTGAGCCTGTTTTAAACATTATTGTAATCACTCTCAATCATTTGATTATCTCCATCTCTCCCACACCCATACAGGAAATACATAGTCCAGTGCTGGGCAAGGTGGCTCATGCCTATAATCTACTACTCTGGGAGGCTGAGGGGGAAGATTATTTGAGCTCAGGAGTTTGAGACGAGCCTGAGCAAAAGTAGACCCTTCCAACTTCCCACCCCATCTCCACAAAAATTAGCCAGGTATAGTGGTACACACCTGTAGTCCCAGAGGTTGCAGTGGGCTAGGATGATAGCACTGCACTCTAGCCAAGAGACAGAGCAAGACTTTGTCTCAAAAACAAAAACACAACAGGGTGAGGGTAAAAAGACCTGGTGAGCATTCCTCAAATGAGAGGTTGGGGGAACCTGAAAAATCTCTTTACGCATTAGAGCACCAGCATTCCTTCTCCAAGAAAAAAGACAAGTTTAATTTGAGGTAAGATACACAAAGCCTCTCCACAACCAGAACAATATGCTTCCTAATAATTTATAAAGAGTCAGTGCTAGGGCAGCGCCTGTGGCTCAGTGAGTAGGGCACTGGTCCCATATACCAAGGGTGGCTGGTTGGAACCCGGCCCTGGCCAAACTGCAACAAAAACAGCCGGGAGTTGGGGCTGGCACCTGTGGTCCCAGCTACTTGGGAGGCTGAGGCAAGAGAATCGCCTAAGCCCAAGAGCTGGAGGTTGCTGTAAGCCTGGACACCACAGCACTCTACCAAGGGCAAAAAAGTGAGACTCTGTCTCTATTTAAAAAAAAAAAAATTCAGTGTAGCTGGATGCAGTAGCTTACACCTGTAATACCAGCACTTGGGAGGCTGAGGAAGGTAGACTGCCTGACTCACGGATTTGAGACCAGCCTGAGCCAGAGCGAGACCTGGTCTCTAAAAGTAGCCAGGCATTATGGCGCATGCCTGTACTCCCAGCTACTTGGGAGGCTGAGGCAAGAGAATCACTTAAGCCCAGGAGTTTGAGGTTGCTGTGAGCTATGACCCCATGGCACTCTACCAAAGGTGACCAAGTGAAACACTGTCTCAAAAAAAAAAAAAAAACAAAAAATTTTTTTTTATTAAAAAAAAAATTATACCAAGCTATATATGTCAAGTTTTCAAAGTGTTAAACTTCTCCTTGAAACAAATTACCAGTCATAGAATTTCTATGGAGAAGAGACAAATGCCTCCCTAGAGAAGCTTAAAACTACATTTGTGAGTCTGAATACATTCTTATATCCTGGGCCTAAGCTACCTATCTCCCTTCACTAGATTTCTACAGTTTAGGCACATTTTTAAGAACTAACAATGGACCCTTAAGAGCCATTCACCTTAGTAAAAGGACAACATTGTTTCCTGAGAAAAATGCATTTATTCTTACTGTAACTCAGCCCAATGCCAACATAATCCCTTTTTGTCTGCATTTGTTTTGGAGTCAGCGTGACTTCTTTAGAAAGAGAAATGCTATCTGGTCTCTCAAAAAGGATTTTCCAATGGACAGGAAAAGGCTGCTTTTTTTTTTTTTTTTTTTTGGCCAAAAACTACCTTTTACTGGTTCTTTTACTTATTCTGAGAAACTGGACAAGAGTCACTATGAAAGGGATTGTCCTCATCTAACAGCCTATAAACTGGTTAGGTTAATCAGCACTGTATAGACCCATTTAAACTGACAGCTTGGTAAAAGCCAATGCAAACCGGCCTGAATGTAATAGCAGTTTACAGAAAGTAATAACCTGCCTATTCCTAAATGAATTTCCTTATTTTTTCACTTCCAGTTTATTGACACGCTGCAATATTCAATTTTTCCTTCCTGAATGCCCTCTTCAGTACATGTACTAAAAACTTGCCTTTGAGAGCTCCAGAAAATACAATGTGCAGAACTAAAAACTTTTACATTACACAGCCACACACCAATCACACCTGCAAGAATGTTATCGGGTTTGAGTGGGACCAAAGAAAGGTCCTAATAGCAGAGAGAAGGGTTACCTTACGAAGGATGAATGCACGGACAAGGAAGAATAGTATTCCAGACATAATTCCAGAAAGCAATGGAGACACGAACCAAGACATCACTGGAATAAAACATATTGAGAAAAAAATGTTAAATACGAAAAATCAGAAACCAAAAAACAACTTTAAATGTTAATGTTCTATTTTCAAAACTCTCAAATTTGTCCCTTCACCTTATACCATAAACTCCCATCACAATGCCATAGTTTTGTTTGACAAAAACAAAAATGAAGAAGCATTCAGAATCAAACATACCAATTTTTATCAGTTCAGACCACTTGACACCCTCCTGCCCCTTCGCCACGAGGGAGAAACCAATGGTCGCGCCAACAATACAATGGGTCCCAGAAATGGGGAGCTTCAAAAACGAAGCCACTAGTTGCCACACAGCAGAACCTGAAACAGCCAAGTTTTATTAAGTAAATGAAAAAACTCTATTATGTACGCAGTGGACTCTGATGACAATAATCGGCAAGATATAGTACAAAAATGGGACGACCCGCGATACAAACTTGCTCACCCACTACTAACCGGGTAATACAGAAGAACTCACCAAACATAGCACTGACAGAGCCGGCCATCAGCAGACGGCATCCCTGGGTCGAGTTGTACATCTCCACGTCAATCAAGCCCTTCCGGATGGTTTCGCTCACTTTGGCCCCCAGTAAGACCGAGCCCACTGTTTCAAAGAAGCTAGCTAGGATGCAGGCTTGCTTCAGGGTGACTACACCTGAACCCACAGCTGTACCAAAAGAATTTGCTACATCATTGGCACCCACAGAGAATGCCAAGACAAATGCAATAATGAAGCCTAAGATGAGTATCCATAGGTGCAACGGACCAGAAGCAGTAGTAGCAGCGATAGTACTGGTGCTCAGCGTTGCTACGGTAGTTTCCATTCTCTATAGTGGTTTTTTAATTAAGAAGAGAATTACCGAGCGGTTTTCAAGATGTGTAAACAGAATGAGGTATCAAAAATGCTATAATAAATAATATATATTATATAAAATTAAATACTGTAAACTACGGCACAGAAACCCAGGTGGGGAGTTACTGCTATACACTGCGTATGGACGTCTGTTGTCTGGGGGTTCTTTGGCTCTGGAGGGCTAGAAGCACGGAGCGGAATTCCATGGCGGAGAGGAGAAAGGACGAGAGTTCATCCTGGGGGAAGGGGGAGAAAATGACAATAGCGGCGGCGGCACCCAGCTCTGCCCTCCGCTCTCGGCCCCAGCCCTTCCCGCGTAGGACCAGCGACGCAGCGAGGCACGTGGCGCCGGGGCCTCCGCTGCCCGCGGACGCCCAGCCCGACCTCCGAGTTGTCCGCCCGCGCGCGCTATCGGCGCGCGAACCGGAAAAGGGCCATTCCCGCGCGCGCCGCTCGGGGACCGCCAAAAAAAGGCCCGCGGGCGGGCGGGGTGGGGGATGGAGACGGACGGCAACGAGCCAGGAGCCCGCCGGGCCGCCCGCACCGGTCTGCACCGGCCCGCATGGCCGCCTCCCGCGCCGCCGCCTAGTGCCGGGAACTGGGGTGAAGAGTGAACCCCCCTGGGCGGCGACGCCACTCACCAGAAAAGAAGGGCGGAGCGGGAGACAAGGAGACCGAGGCTGCAGCAGCGGGCTGGAGATGCGGACACGCGCACCTGCGGCCGGCGAATAGACCGCCCGGGCAGCGGAACTGGCGACGGCTCCGCGGGGCTCTTGACCCACTAGGAAAACAGGCGCCTCAGCAACTGAGAAAAGGAAAAACGCAGCGCGCGCCGGCAGCCATCACTCTGTTGGAACACGCCGCCGGCCTCTATTTATAGGCGGCGCTGCGACCCGCGTGACCTGCCGCGCCTCGAGCCGGCCCTGGAGCCCCGCCCCCGAGGTGACGCTGCCGGTCTACCCAGCGAGCCCAGCCGGGTGAGCCCAATCGAGGCGCTCATTGGTTCGGCCTGCGCCGCCGGCCACACCCCAGAGAGGAGCCGGTCCACGTGGGGCGGGGCAGCCCCCTTCTTCTGTTTGGCAGGGGCCTGGGAGAACTGTCCTGCGCATCGCAGAGACCATGGGGAGACCCTCGCCCTATCCCAGAGGTCATCATGCGGGGTATAGAGACTACGACCAAGGTTATTCCTAGTTCGTCCCTCGTGGGCCCTGTTTTGCTGCGCCTCAGGCTGCACTTTCTGCGCACCCAGGACCTGCTGCACCCGGTGGCCACACCCTTCCTGTCTGCCGGGTGACGCCGCAGGAGAGCTTGCGCCCGGAAGCTCCAGATCCAGTTTTGGCACGTTATCGCACCTGTGACTTGTCCTTGGCCAGGCACTGTCCCTCGCCTGAGGTCGGGGGAGGACGCTCACGTGGTGGCTCTGCACCCTCAGTCATGCACTAGGGTGAGAACAGGAGGACCAAAAAGTCACGAGAACCAGCCCTTTTCCGCTTATGGCGCAGAGCTGCTAAATGGCTGTGGGTCATTAATTTCCCAGTGTCGGACCTGTGTTTGCCGTTTGCGGCGATGGCCAGGGGAAGGACACAGCTTCAGATTCAAATTAGTGACTGCTTGCTGCAGTGTCACCTTGAGCAAGTTCTACATCTCTCGGACTGCATTCTCAGGGAGCTAAAATGTTAGCAGTCAGTGCCTACCTTGAGGGGGAATTACATAAATTAACGCGTGTGAACGTGAGTAGAACTCAATGGATGTTCAGGGAGTGCTAATTCCGCTTTGCTCTTTCCGTGACTATGCCTGTTTGAGGATGTAGGAAAGAGTGTAAGGGGGTGTTCTCTTTGCGTCCTGGAAGCTTTCTTTTTTTTTTTTTTTTTTTTTTAGCTAAAGATTAATTTCTGGTCCCCCACGTTGTATATAGTGTAATTTTGACAGATTCGTTCTGCACATTTAGGGACATTTCGTTTATACCACTTAAGATCAAGACTAAAACTAGCCACTCCATTGGAGATTATGGTCTTGGTCTCTTTTCAGGGTTGTAATGAGATTTAAAAATTCCAGCCAGAAGTACTCACCAGGCTTAGAGTGATCTGAAGCCATCCCCACCCTTTTTTGCCATCTCTAGCTCTTGGGTACTGAATAGCAGAAACAAAGCCATTGTAAATTTTTGCTGTCTGAGTCATCTTTAGAGGCTTAAATTCAACCTGAGTGTCCTCTGCTCTACATAGTCCGTCCTGGTAGAGTTAGTTGTATGTGTATGAGTAACTGAGAAAACTCTAGGTCCCAAGGTCATGCCTGAAAAAGAAAGTTCCAGTCCAGGAGCAGTGATCCTGCCTTAGAATGTAATGCTCCCACCACCTTCCCTCAAGGTTATGAAAATGTTAAGTTAAAAACGGATCTGGGCAGCACCTGTGGCTCAAAGGATTAGGGCGCCAGCCCCATATGACAGCGGTGGCGGGTTCAAACCCAGCCCCAGCCAAAAACTGCAAAAAAAAAAAAAAACAAAACTGATCTGATAAAGGTGCTTCATGTTCTGTCATTTAAAGCAGTAATTTTCAAAGCAGTTGTTTGTAAGGAAATTACCTAGAATGTGTATGTGTGTGTGTTTGTGACTCATTCCACACTTTCAATGGTCTGTGTAGCAGAAGTTAAAGCTGGCAAACAATCGCTGGACCTCTACTGTGAGGCAACCAGGTGGCTATTCATCTCAATGTGAGCACACCTTCCAGGTGAGTGAGTTTACCCAAAGAGAGCTAGGGTGGAGATTCAGAGGAAATTCCCTTGTGTTGTAAATGAATTCTGTCACCATCTACAGGCCCTGGAATGTCTTATCTTTCCTCCTGAAGAAGGAATCCTTATCTTTCCTACTTACTGAGTGCCTCTGCCTCAGGGTAGAAAGGGAAAATGGGCCATTTGCTGCCTTACCTCCAGAGAGAGGTACTGTGGAGAATGTCCCTTAGAGACCTGTCCTTGGTTGGGACACCTTCGTCCTCCCACAGGGAAGAAGAAATAAGGCTCTATCTACCTGTGGAGAGCCTTGAAAACTGAAAGGAAGAGGAGATACGAGGTCTACCAGTTCAAGAACAAATGTCATTGGTCTCAGGGCGGCGCCTGTGGCTCATGGAGTAGGGCACCGGCCCCATATACCAAAGGTCGTGGGTTCAAAACCAGCCTCGGCCAAACTGCAAAAAACAGAAAAATAGCCAGACGTTGTGGCGGGCACCTGTAGTACCAGCTACTAGGGAGGCTGAGGCAAGAGAATCGCCTAAGCCCAGGAGTTGGAGGTTGCTGTGAGCTGTGTGATGCCACGGCACTCTACCAAGGGGGATAAAGTGAGACTCTGTCTCTGTTAAAAAAAAAAAAGTCATTGGTCTTGGGCTTTTCTGTGAATCCTGGGGAAAGAAGGCCTGAAGGTAATCTAATCGCCAGGCATTGGTACAAATACTCTTTGGGGTCTTAGGGAGGCCTTTGGTCTAGTGGCTAAACACACAGACTATAAAACTTGCTCTGCTAAAAAAAAAAAAAACTCTGCTAACTCACTAGTCATGTGACTATAAGCAAATAAATTCTTTGCTTTGGTTTCCTCATCTATAAAAGGGAGAGATTGAGAGTTCCTACTTCACAGGGCTGTTGTGAGGACTAAATAAATCAGCATATGTAAAGTCCTTCTAAAGGACTCTCATTGTAATTATTCAGCAACTAGTTGAAGACCTACTGCATATAGACAGTGTCTAAAATGAAGTATATCCGGGCATGGTGGCTCACACCTGTGATCCCAGCACTCTGGGTGGCCAAGGTGGGAGGATTGCTCTAGTTCAGGAGTTCAAGACCATCCTGGGCAAAATCGAGACCCCATCTCTCCTAAAAATACGAAAACAAAAGGGCATTGTAGTCCCAGCTACTTGGGAGGCTGAAGCAGGAGAATCTCATGAGCCTAAGAGTTTGCAGTTGCTGTGAGCTATGATGCCATAGCACTCTACCAAGGGTGACAAAATGAGACTCTGTCGTAATAAATAAAGTATGTGTTTATCAGATGGTAAGACCTCCTCTTCTCCTGCCATCTGGGCCCAACTTTTCCCACTGCTGATAGCGTGAGGGACCACATAAAATAGGCTGACAGAGAAAGAGACAAGATTGTGGTATATGGCACGTGAATGAACTTACTGGCCTGGCCCAGACCTTGACTGTTCAGGAGATCTTTGGTGAGTCCTGCTAATGAGCCATAAACCTGAAGGTCCCTCCCCACCCTAACCCTCAGGATAGAATAAGACGACCTGCCACAGAACACCAAGCCAAGCACTGTGGGCTTGGAGTTTTCTTGGGGATATTTCCACCCCTCACCAACTCATAGGATAAACTTCAGCTGCTGAGAGGTAGGAAAGCTGACCCCACCCAAGCCCATCTCCTCCAGCCCTGAGGAAGTCTAGGCAAAAAGAGAAGACAATACCACTTTTGCACTTTGTGACACAGTCAAGGAAACGCATCTGAGGTCATTGTTCTCTGCGCATGAAGTCAGCATCCTAGAAATAGTCTGCTTAATAGTGAGAAGGAGGATTCACTGGGCTTAGACACATTGTGGAGCCAGACCAGGAACAGAGGCAGTTTCAGAGGCCATCTGTGAGGACTCAGAGGGGGAGGACATTCAAGGAAGAGAAGGTAAGCACCGTCCTGTGAAGAACTACCTCTCCACACACCAGTCCCTACCCCATCCTCAGATGCATGAGGTGGTAATAATAGTATCTGCCATGCAGTCAAATGCTTACTCTGCTTCAGGTGCTCTGCTTATGTGATCTCATGTGACACTCAATAAAGCTCTGCTGAGGCACTTCCACCTTATTTTACAGAGGAAGGAAAGAAAGCACAGAGAAGGAAGTCACAGGTAAAGCATTGAAGAACCTAGCAAATTTCAACATTATGAGTGCTTTTTCCCAGGGTGCCAATAAGTGCAGAGGCAAGTATGATGGCCCTAGGTGTTAACTCTTATTTGTACTTAACACATTTACAACCTCCTCCTCTCCTCTTTTTTGATTAACTCTCTGTTGCTTACAGCCTGTGTTTTATGTGTTGCAGTAGAAAAGGGCATTTCCAGGAGACAGGTCTCCAAGATTGGCCCCATTTTCCCCAGAGTAGGAGGAGTCAGGAAGCAAGACCACATGTTCTTTCCAGAAATAAAGTTGTTGCAATGGCCTGACCATGTCTTAGAATTCCTGCAAACTCTGTTCTCTTGAGACTTCACAAGAAAGGAAAGCAGTCTTGTAAAATGAAACCCGCCTATGGGCAATTCCTACAGGAAATAGGTTCAAAATAATGTTTTCAACAAGGACCAGTCATCACCACTACTTTCGCATGTGCTTTGGATGTAGATATTCCACAGATGTTTCTGTTTCTTTACACCCCCCTTCCTACTAAACAGAACTGGGCACCCAGCATGTGTAGCTCTGCCCCAGCAAGGTCCCCAGCTGAGGACCTGAGCTGGGGTGCTGTCAAGTACCCACATAGCCAGGCTCTGGTATGGAGATGCACTGGTTGAGCTGATCTCAGGCCAGTGCCCACAGCAAGAAAGAACTCAGTTGGACTGTGCTGGGTACACTGGTGGGTTATGTCTCTGCCAACACAGGCATGTGTGAGGTGGACATCTGCTTTGACCTTATGTCTTGCCTCACTATTTGCTCATCGCCTGGTATCTGCTTGGTTGTGAGTTCACATGTGTGGGCATGACAGAGCCTGGGAACCAGACAGGGAGCAGAAGCACAGTTCCTAGAGCTGAAGTGGTCCACATGTTTTTGGTCCTCTTCTGAGCTGGCTTCCAGACAGCAAGCACAGCTTCCTGAGTACCACTTCAGGAAGACCTTTCTGGAGACCTAAACTAGAACTCCTTGTTTCCCCAAGCTCTTCAGAAACTCAGGTCGCTGGTACTGGTGAAGATCCCGTGGCAGGAGAGGAGAGGGTCAACTCGCTGCTCCCACACCTCAGGACTGGTTTCAGGCTGAGAAAGGGAGGGGGCAGTAGGATGTGAGTCATCCACACAGTCATCCCCTGGAGGAGGTGGAGGGTAACACCCTCAAGCCCTGTGTGCTTTCCCTCACCCTCCATTCATTCATTCCTTCACACCACAAACAGCCTGCTGTGGATCCAGCCTAGGATCAGCAAGTTAGACCAGCCCATGCCCTCACAAGGCACAAATTCCTTGCCTTTAGTTGCACACTGAGGACTGGCCAGGAGCACAATGGTCCAGGAGGCAAAGTCAACCTTCCCATGCCCACCTGACCTACCATTTCCACATGTGACCCCCACGTTCCCTCTTCCTATGCACCCTATTTATCATTCAGTCTCTCAGCAGACTTCTAGAGCACAGAGCACTATGTCAGGCCACTAGCTCCCCAGCACAGCCCACCACACAGAGCCTCCACCTCTCCAGCTCACTCAGGGCCCCTCAGGCATCTGATCCCCTAAGCAGCAACAGAGCTCTTCCAGAAGAGCCCCACCTCACAGGGCCTACAGGAGACAAAATGCTATTTGTCTTGGGGGACTGACTAGGGTCTGGGGCTGCACCTTGGCTTTGTTGGTCTAGAATTCAGGTGTTCTGGGGCTCAAAGGGGGGTTTCAGCTGTTGAAAAATAACTGCCTCTTGGGAGACTGAAGTTCTGAGCAGACCCTCTTTCTTCTTCTTCTTCTTTTTTTTGAGACAGAGTCTCACTGTGTCCCCCGGGGTAGAGTGCTGTGATATCACAGCTCACAGCAACCACGAACTGTTGGGCTTAAGTGATTCTCTTGCCTCAGCCACCCTAGTAGCTGGGATTATAGGCGCCCGCCACAATGTCTGGCTATTTTTAGAGACAAGGTCTTACTCTGGCTGTGGCTCAGGTTGGTCTCAAACTGAACTCATGAGCTCAGGCATTCCACCTGCCTCAGCCTCCCAGAGTGCTAGGAACCTGGTAAGTTTAGAAACAATAAGTTAACCCATTCTTACTTTTGTTTTTTTAACCGATTCTTCTTTCAGTTAGATATTAAAAAACCACCAATTTTTTCTATTTTAAGTTGTATTTCCTGAGCAAGCACTCCTACAACTTTAAGTAAGGGGGCCGTTCCACACGTGGAGCCTGGGGCCAGACTCTCTGAAATTAGAATCTGTGTCTACCATTTACCTGCTGTAGACAAGTTGCTTAACTTCTCTGTAAAATGGTGACAGTAGAGTTGCTATATGAGACTTAAATAAGGAAAGTACTTAGCACTACCCCTGGCATTTAGCAAGCACTGATTTAGACATTAATTGGATTTGGGTGTCCCAAATTTTGTATACCCTACATTTACCATCTCTTAGGATAAAATACTTCTGGGGTTGGAATTGTCTCATTCCTTAGGCACAGATTCTTCCCAGGCACTTATTTTCCAAAAGTGACTTTATTCCTGGAGGCAACTTACAACAGTATCCCTAAATATATCCATTTCAGAATTGTTCATTTATTCGGCCCTTCAACACCCATCATCTGCAGGGATTTGAGGTTTTTAACTATGACCTTGGATAATGCTTCTACATTTTTTTTCCGTTTTGTTTTGAGACAGAGTCTCAAGCTGTCACACTGGGTAGAGTGCT
This sequence comes from Arctocebus calabarensis, assembly GCA_963573935.1. NCBI lineage: Eukaryota > Metazoa > Chordata > Mammalia > Primates > Lorisidae > Arctocebus > Arctocebus calabarensis. The sequence continues at coordinate 18,096 of CAUYON010192198.1, forward strand.
ATGCCATCACAGCTCACAGCAACCTTAAATTCTTGGGCTTAAGCAATTCTCTTGCCTCAGCCTCTCAAGTAGCTGGGACTACAGGCACCTGCCACAGTGCCCGGCTATTTTTTAGTTGTAATTGTCATTGTTGTTTGGCAGGACCCAGCTGGATTTGAACCCTCCAACTCTGTTGTACGTGGCTAGCGCCCTAGCTGCTGAGCTACAGGCACCAAGCCTGTCTCTACTTTTTTTATTGTTGTTGCAGTTTGGTCCATGTCAGGTTTGAACTCGCCACCCTCAGTATATGGGGCTGACGCCCCACTCCCTGAGCCACAGGTGCCGACCTCTACTTTTTTAATGATGATTATCAAACTTTGATAATGACTTATAAAAACTCTTAAATATATATGTAAATTGGACTCACCCTTTTGGTTCTAAGAACTTCCAAAAGCATTGTTTCCAGCCGTGTGTTGTGGAGAGCACTTGTAGTCCCTCAGGAGGCTGAGGCAAGAGAATCGCTTAAGCTCAAGAGTTTGAGGTTGCCGTGAGCTGTGACGTCACAGCACTCTACCAAGGGCAACGTAGTGGGACTCTGTCTCAAAAAAAAAAAAAATTGTTTCATTTTATCTTGGCATCTGTGTGATATAGACAGAGCAAGGATTATTGCCCTGTCTTACAGAAAAATGAGAGTCAGAGTCCACAGTCATACAACTAGTAAGTAGGCATAGGGTCTGGAATCCTGGCACAGTAGTCCTTGTCAGGCATTGAATGAATTAATGACTCCAAGTCTAGTTGTCTTCTTACTGTACTGTGGTGCCTATGGATGTAAACCAGAAGAACAACGTACACTGATGGTGATGGAACTTCCAGGCCAAGGAAGGGGGAGAAAGGAAGAGAGTACTTCATTTAGTGACCCCAGTTACAAATTCCCTGTTCCATTGTCCCCTGGGACAAGAATATAAGAATTCATATTTAGGGCGGTGCCTGTGGCACAGCCAGTAGGGTGCTGGCCCCATATACCAAAGGTGGCGGGTTTAAACTTGGCCTCAGCCGAACTGCAAAACAAACAGACAAAATAGCCAGGTATTATGGCAGGCGCCTGTAGTCCCAGCTACTCGGGAGGCTGAGGCAAGAGAGTCGCCTAAGCTCAGGAGTTGGAGGTTGCTGTGAGCTGTGTGACGCTACAGCACTCTACCGAGGGCGATAAAGTGAGATTCTGTCTCTACAAAAAAAAAGAAGAATTCATATTTAGCCAGGCAAATGGTCATTCCTGTAATCCCAGCACTCTAGGAGGCCAACGTGGGTGGATTGCTTGAGCTCACGAGTTTGAGACCAGCCTGAGCAAGAGCAAGACCCTGTCTCTAAAAAATAGCTGGGCACTGTGGCTGGTTCCGGAGGTTGAGGCAAGAGGATTACTTGAGCCCAAGAGTTTGAGGTTGCTGTGATGCCATGGGACTCTACTGAGGGCAAGAAAGTGAGATTGTTTCAAAAGACACACAAAAAGAATTCATATTTAGCAGATTTGCGTTCCAACTATTTTGTTCACAAATTATGCATATGCTTCTGAAACCTCTAGACTAATAGGGATAATAGTTTAGGGCAAATGGAGTTCAAGATTTTTTAAAAAGTTTATAAATGGGCAGTGCCTATGGCTCAATGGAGTAGGGTGCCGGCCCCACATGCCAGAGGTGGTAGGTTCAAACCCAGACCCAGCCAAAAAACTGCAAAAAAAAAAAAGTTTATAAATGTGCTCATGTATGTAAAATCTGTACCACAGAGAAGGGTATCAAGTTAAAAGCATACCTCTCTAGAGTCCCAATCCCAACTTTCTACTCTAAACCCCAAAGTGACTGCTGTTCTTTTCTTTTCTTTCTTTCTTTTTTTTTTTTTAGAGACAGAGTCTCACTTTGTCAACCTCGGTAGAGTGCCGTGGCGTCACACAGCTCACAGCAACCTCCAACTCCTGAGCTTAGGCGACTCTCTTGCCTCAGCCTCCTGAGTAGCTGGGACTACAGGCGCCTGCCACAATGCCCGGCTAGTTTTCTGTTTAGCAGT